>CAUYQG010055773.1:0-20017 GCA_963574415.1 Tarsius wallacei | reverse complement strand
TTTTCAACATTGATTTTGTACCATAAGATTTTGCCAAAGTCCTTTATTAGAGTGAAAAGTTTTCTGGCAGAATTCTGGATTTTCGAGGTATAGAATTGTATCATAAACAAAGAGGGATAACTTGATTTCCTCTTTTCATATCTCTGATTTCCTTCTCTTGTCTGATTGCTCTAGCTAGGACTTCAAACACTATGTTGAACAGTAGGGGTGAAAGTGGGCAGCCTTGTCTTGTTCCAGTTTTCATGGAAAATGCTTCCAATCTTTGTCCATTTAGCAATATGTTGGCTGTGGGTTTATTGTAAAAAGCTCTTACTATCTTGAGGTATGCTCCGTCTATGCCCAGGTCTTCAAGAGTTTTTATCAAGAAGGGATGTTACATTTTATTGAAAGATCTTCTGCATCTCATATAATCATGTGATTCCTGTTTTTACAGCTGTTGATATACTTAATTATATTTATGGTCTTGCAGATGTTGAACCAGCCCTGCATCCCAGGGGTGAAGTCTACTTGGTCTGGTGCAAGATTTTTGAGATGTGTTGTTGGATCCGATTTGTTAGAATCTTGTTGAGTATTTTCGCATCTGTGTTCATCAGGCATATTGGCCATAGCTCTCTTTCTTTGTTGGATGTTTGGGTATCAGTGTGACATTAGTTTTGTAAAATGTTTTGGGGAGAGTTCTTTCTTGATTGTTTGGAATACTTTCAATAGGATTGGTTTCAGCTCCTCCTTATATGTTTTGTAGAACTCCACTGGAAAGTCATCTAGTCCAAGACATTTTTTTTTGTAGGTAATTTTATTGGTGGCTGCAGCAGAGGGTTAAGTGAGTCTGCATCTGATTCACTTTCCTCCCAGAGCAGTCTGTGAGGCTTCTGATCCACGCTAAGGGCAACCCAATTGGCCTGTGCTGAGAGCAGAGGGAAGGGGCCGGAGACAGGAGCCAGTTCCTTCCTGCAATGCTGGCGAGCAGTGGCAGCGGTGCTTGGGAAAGGAACCTGAAGCTCCAAAAATGGTCACAGAGGGAGCTCTTTGTTTCCCTCTGTTTTTGTTTAAGTTTCGTACTTGCTTTTGTTGTTGTTATTATTATTATTATTTTGTGTGTGTGTGTTTTAGTTTTTCTGTTTATGTGTGGGTATTTTTGAGGGTGAGTGCATCATCAGGTTTTTTGTTGTTTGCATGTTTGTTTGTTTGTATATTTTGGGGGTTTTAATTTGTTTTTATTTGTTTCTTTGTTTATTCTTCAGTTGGTGTGCCTGTCTGTTTTACTTCTTCTTTTCCTCTCTCTTCATCTTCCTTTCATCTCCCTTCTTCCTTTTTCCATTCTTTTCATTTTAGTTTTCTCATTTTGCTTTTGGGGGCATACATACGTCCACTCCTCATGGACAGATTGTAAGGTGGTGGGAAGTGGGTTTAGGGGGCCCACACACCTATCACTGGATACTGTGATCTGCAGATAGCTTCTGAACCACAGTTTCTCCATCACACCTTAATCAAATCTCAAAACTACACAAGGCACAGCCCCCATTGCCAGCCTGGCTTCAAAATTGAACAAATCCAGAGGATCTTCATAGGCAAAATAGGTAATTGAGCAAACAGAAGTGAAAGTGAAAGCTATCCCTCCATCACTGAGCAATGGAATTAAAGAAGGGGGCGGGGAGGAGGAGTAAAATCATCACAAATGAAGAAGAATCAAAGGAAGAATACAGGTTTCATACAGACTCCTGGGAAGACTTTGGAACTCAAACAATTATGATTTTAGGGTGCTAGTAAATACAACTGAACTCTGATGGTGAGAAAAATATTATTTTCTGTTATTGTGATTATTTTATAAAAGCTCAGGAAGAAATCTTCTCTCTATGGTATAGTCTCCTTTGGCTCTTTCAGAAATACTTGAATGCTAACGAAAAGGTAATTAATAATAATAATAATATTAAATATAATAATCCTAATTTATAATTAGATATTAATTCATTTAAGTGGAAACTTTGTATTATAAGAAAAGAAGAAAGAAATCTTTCTTAACAAGAACAATTGAATTGAAAACAAATTGTATTCATTAAAAATATGTATTTTTACTTAAATAGCAAAATTATTTGCTATGTGTCTTTTTCATTAATAATTTTAAAATGCCTTACTGTTTTGCATAAGTTGAAACTATAACACACATGTTAAAAAATAAAAGAAGAATAACCATAGCAGAGGCTTAGCATTAGCTGCAAGTTATTTCCCACTGTCAGATATTATAGCTACAGTATTTTCAAATAAACTCCTATGTTTATTGTGTTGTGCTTGACTTTTCACCCTTTGCAATTTACTTTTATTCAGTCTTGATGTATTTATCTGTAGTCACTAAACATCTTATGATTCTTACTACATATTGTAAATTTCTCAAGTATATTTGAGAGTTCAAAAAATAGCAAGTCTTAGGAAAAATGATCTAACCTATGACATATATTTAAAAAAAAATAAAAACTAAAATATGAACATAACACAATTTCTCTCATCTTACCTTTTATTCTTCAACAACTTTGCCAGTAACCTTTAAAACGCAGCTACAAAGTGATAGTATTTGGCATTTTACTATATCATCAGTGAGCATGTCATGCATGATCTATCTGTAGAATGTTCTGTGAATGCTTTTTAATGACGCCAAAGAAGTTGGTTGGTATAGAATAAACTGAAATAAAAGCCTCTGGCAAAATGTTGATGTTTTGATCACAGCTCATCTGAAAAATAAACACAGCTAGTGGTTTATGACAGTCTCACATGAAAACTTTACATGACATATGAAATAATAAGTGGAAAATGACAACTTTAGTTAAAGGACATTCAAAATACGTGCTGTATTTTTGAAGTTTGACAATATATTTTCTGTCATATCTAACTGGAGTCATATTTGATCACCGGAAAAATTAAAAAGTACATAAATATGACATAGCTTTTGGTAATTGAAATTAAGGCACTACTATTAAAATGAGACTATCTAAATTGACTATCCAATCAGAATTAGAACATTAAGCATCTCCCACTAAATTTTATTGCCTTTTCATTATATTACTTTTTTCTTTATTATAAATACATAAATTTATTTGTACTTTCATCTTCACTCTTCATCCTTTTCCATTAAAGCCACAAGGGGTAACATTATAAATAATTCATATTCAATAACTTGTTTATGAACTTTTTTCTAATAATAACATTTAGTACTTTTTGGTACTGTGTGTAAATTATGTACACAGAATTTTGTTTTACTCAATAACTTAAGGTGTCATTGCTTTTCTTGCAATGTCAAAAATAGTTTGGATATTTTTAAAATTTTCTTATCCCTCCCATTAGTTTATACATAGATTTCTGAAATGTACTCCTTAAATTGGCTTAAAACAGATTATTACATTTAGTATTATAAAGCAATTTTTGTTTTGCATTTCTTTTCACTGTAAAATACTTGGGATGATAATAATAATCATATGAAAGTGTGTATTTTTTTTTTTTTTTTGAGTTGGAGTCTCACTCAGTCGCCCAGACTGGAGTGCAGTGGCCACTCCCGGCCACCGCAGCCTCCTCCTGCCGGGCTCCGGCGATCCTTCCGCCTCAGCCTTCCAAGTAGCTGGAACTACAGGCGCGCGCTACCACGCCTGGCTAATTTTGTAATTTATTGTAGAGATGAGGTCTCGCTTGCCCAGGCGGGTCTTGAACCCGCGGGCTCAGGCAATGCACTCACCTCAGCCTCCCAAGGTGCGGGATTACAGGCTGAGCCACCGAGCCTGACTAAAAGTGTGTATTTTTTAATGCATTTGTGTGGATAACAAACCGTATATAAGAACACATATTTTTGTGGTGATAAACTGTAGGAATATGTGTGCACATATTTAATGCATAATGTATACTATCCATTTTAACAAAATACTTTTCCATTCAAGAATCTGAAAAACTCTTGTATGTCATATTTCTCCTAGATGCTTTCATACAGGGTTTATTTTCATTTATTCAACTGTATTTGTAGATCAATTTGGCATTTTCTCTTTATGTCATATGATGTATAAGCACCATAAACATACAGACATCTCAGTCTGAGGTTACAGAGCTAAAATTATGTGTAAAAAATTGTCAAAACACAGGTTACCTGTTTGTTTTATAGTTTAAAAGATTCACTTTTTTATTGACAAAGGGAAACATAAAACTAGGAAGGCTATATTATGTTGGTGGCTTTTGTAGGTCACCCTTTCAAATTCCTGATCCTCCTCTCTCTTTACTTTAAACTGTCTGACATCCTACTGGGCTCTCCTGTGGATGCCTGATTGAAAGTGTCTCCAGGTGTTTCTAAGTGATGTGAAATCCATGAGGTGAAAAAAAAAATTACTTCCTTTTTCTGTAGAACTTGCATATCTCACAAAGTTCAGAGGTAAATGTGGTTTCTAATAAATAAATTTTAAAAAGAGAAAGATGATAGCCAAATGCATTACTTCAATTCAACTTAATTTAGCACAATAAAAATTAATTCATAACCTGACAGGTGCAAAGCACCACTTTAAGGATCCACATTATTTTTTCTGAAGTTTTCTCAAAGTAAAACAAATAAAAAAACATATTCTTTTTATAATCACCAAAAATGAGACAGTAATAGTTCATAGTGGATGTCAAACTGAACTGAAATAAGAACAATATAATTAGGTTTATAAAAGTACTGAAGAGATGTAAAATCAATACTTTCAAAGTAAAATAATAAAACAGAAGTAAAATAAGCATTAGAATGGAATACTTGATAATTTTTGTAACAGCATCAAGCAAAAATTGCATATAAAGCAATTACAAATAACAACCAATGCTAAAATGCATGCCATTATTTAAATACAATGTAAATAGCTACTGATCATGTTCATATCTAGTGACATCAGCAAATGTACATTGAGGAAATTCACAGCAATCTGAAATCTGAATTTTGTATTTACATTGAAAGCTTTAATTGAAAACTTTATCAACTCACCTTTATAAGACTGCTTTGAATGAAGTACAAAGGGACCTAAAAACACCGAAATTATTTTTTGGATGGTAGATTCCTTGTTTTTTTTTTCTGTTTGTTTGTTTTTTTTGAGTTGGAGTCTCACTCTGTCACCCAGACTGGAGTGCAGTGGCCGCTCCCGGCCACCGCAGCCTCGACCTGCTGGGCTCCGTCGATCCTTTCACCTCAGCCTTCCAAGTAGCTGGAATTACAGGCTTGTGCTACCACGCCCGGCTATTTTTTTTTTTTTTTTTTTTTGGATTTATTGTAGAGATGAGGTCTCGCCTGCTCAGGCGGGTCTCGAACCCACGGGCTCAGGCAATCCACTCACCTCACCCTCCCAAAGCGCGGGATTACAGGCTGAGCCACTAAGCCCGGCTGGTAGATTCCTTGTAATACAGGCTTCACTCACAAGATAAGTGTTCTAGGAACCCATTAACATGAGTTTATCAGCTAGCATTGTTGTGAGAGGTTGCATTTGGCTTCAATGATTATTTTTTTAAAGATTCTTTCAACATCTTTGCTCATTTCATGTAAGAGATTTACACAAACAACCTGCCCACACAACAGAGTGTTTAGCAGTTGGTTCTTTTTTTTTTTTTTAACCAAAAATGACATACCCTATTCAACCAATCTTGCCTCCAGCAACCTTTTGTTTCTCCAGATGAAAAAAGTCCTCAAAGGGAAACATTTTATTGGTGAAACAAAAAGTGGCAGAAGCACTAAAAGACATCAAAATCGATTGGTTCAAACATTGTTTTGACCAATGGAAAAAGTATCTCAATAGGTGTATTGTATCAAGCAGAGAGTGCTTTGAAGGTGACTGGAGTTTAAATATGTAAGAATAAATTCACAATATTTTATAAATAAATTGGGTTTTGGGGGGGTCCACTCCCTTGTATGAAAATGTGTAGTAGGGTTTTTTTATGTCCATTAAACTGAGTCTTTTGAAAATGTTAAAGTAAATGGAAAAATTATGGCTTCAGATGCTACATATAATTTTTTCCTCCTTACATGTGAAAAGGGAATTTATTTTTGTTGTTGATGCTACTGTTTAAATTAACCATAATTTTTTTAAACAAATTAGAGCTTAAATTTTCAGTATTATTTCTGAGAAGCACTGAGGAATAGGAAAGGGTACCAGCTTTGACATTAGACAGATACGTGTTATACTCTAAGTTTAAGCAATTGACCAAGTCTGAGACCTAGGTCAAGTTATAAGCCTTCTCTTTCCCCGGTAGGGTTACTTTGTTATAAAGCATTCAATGATTTTTCTGATGTTCAAGCAACCAAAAACAGTACTTCCTTCTTATCCTCTTGAATAGGACCAGCTGTAGAAAAGAATCAGATAGGTGGAGAACAAAATATGCTAATCAATATAACATAATAATATTGGTAGTGGCTAACACTTTGATAACATGTTATTTTCCTTGGCACTGTTATAATTGCTTTGTATGTATTAACTAATTTATTAAGCCTCCAATTCTATTAATGTTGATCATGGCATATGTGCTTATAAAATGAGAATGTAATCTATTGCTATTTTCCAGTAATACTCAGCCCTTCCATATGCTTTTACCACTGCCCACTTCCTCCTCCTCCATGCGTACTCAGTTTATAATTAAATTTTTTCACTTCATCACAGGCAGAACTAGATACCTCTCTTATATTGATAGAGCACTCACTCGTAGCTGAGAATAAAATAGGCTAGTCCTTAGGATATGTTGATCCATATGAAATAAAGTCTTACTTTTCTTTATCTTGCATCTCAGGTAAATGATACTTTCTCACGTGAAAATACAATGGAGAACCAAAAATAGCGGTATTATTTTTTGGAGGTTGGGCTCCTTGTAATACAGGCTTTTCTCACTGGGTTTATAGAAATCCATCAACATCATTGTACCAGCTAGCGTTGTGAAGGGAAGCTGCATTCAGCTTCTACAAATATTTTTGGAGATTCTTTCAATGCATTTGCCCATTGCATGATACGTGATTTATATGAACAACCGGTCCACAGTGCAGTGTGACCCCCATGTGACCCCCAAGCCCCACATTCCTTATTCACCTGATCTCATTCCGAATGATGGTTTTCTGTTTCTCTGGATGAAAAAAAGCCCTCAAAGGGAAACGTTTTGATAATGCAGAAGAGGTGAAGCAAAAAACAGAGGCACTAAAAGGTGTTAAAATTGATGTGTCCCAAAACTGTCTTGAGCAGTGGAAAAAGCATTTCAATAGGTGTGTTGCATCAAAATGGAGAGTATTTTGAAAGTGACTGAAGTTTAAATATGTAAGAAGAAATACGTATTTTTTTACAAATAAATTTAATTTTGGGGGGTCCCCCCATGCATTTGATGTGTGGTGGGAAGACAGTGAGGCCTGAATTATTCCTCCCATATATTTCTCTCCTCCATGGGAAAATAAGTAAAGAAGCATAACTATTTCCTCCAAGGAATTGACACTCAATAAATTGAACTTAATGATTTGTAAAAGTCTACAAATATTTCAGGGCATTTTAATTTGTAGATATTTTTAAAATGTTAGATAATACCTTCCCTTGCCACTAATCCTAAAGTAGTTATTTGGACTTCTAAAAACATCAAGCATTTTTATCTTTGAACATTTTTTGAAACAATTCTGATAAGAATCTTTATTGGATATGTACAGAAAGTTTGTTTTTGGCACAGATGTTTAAAATGTGCAATGGAGATGAAAATGCACATTAAAAATAGAAGGATGCAAAAAAGATCTACAATCTTCTTTTTTTGAGGTATGTTTTACAATCCAGATATAGTTAAGGATGACTATCAACTTGGTGTTTATACCTAACTTATATTAGTCTCATAAAGTCAAGACTTTACCTAAATCTTATTCTAAGTCCTCAATAACTCTGAAACACACACTCTATTTAGAGGCAAAAACTATTCTTATCACTGTACTGCTAAGAAAAACTTTGATTATAGATTTAAACATAAATTATTCTTTCTGTTTTGCAATAACTATGAATAAAAGATACAAATATTTAACTAATTTCAAAATATAGCATTTAAAATATAGAAATTAACTTGCAATTATTTTAATTGTTCATAGTAGAGCTAGTAATAGTCATAAAACTGTTAAATCAAAAACTGTACTATTTACAATTGTACAGTTTGTACAATTTTAAAATATTGTACTGTTTTAAAATTGGAAAAAACTATTTGCACATAAACAGCTTGAATGTTTGTTTTTTCACATTCAAATTTAATTTTTTACTAAATAAATTAGCCACTTAAATTTCATGTTATTAAAACAAAGTTTTCTCTTTAAATGACTTTATTGGTTAGTATGTATTATTTAACATCTTAATTTTAATATTATTTTAGTATATTAAAACAATAACTTAAAAGTAATAGCATTGCCAGTTTATCCTCAGATTGTCATAAAAAGGAGCAAACTATGGTATTTAAGAATTATTCTATGAATTCCCTTTTACCATGACTTAGACAGACACAATTTTCCTCCGAAAACAACTGACATTCTGGAAAAGAGTAATGCTTGATATATACTTAATTTATACCACATTCCATTACTGAAAAATATTTTTTCCAAGAAGATAACATCTAATATAGTGTTTTATTATTTGCACTAAGTGATAACTATTTATGCTATAGGTATTATCTTACCTTCATTTTATACTAATGTGTTTCCTGTTAAATTATAACAGAATGCTTCATCTGTGTGGCTTAGTTTATAGATGAAGAGTAATCAATATACAGGTAAGTAAAAAGAACCTTAACACTATATTAAATTATTATTTAAAATATTTATAGAGAAAAAATATCATATTCTAATTAACATACTGAACTTTATATCACAACTAGCCTTTGAAATACCTAATATGAATTCTGAAAGATTCCAATAAAAAATAAGGATACCACTGGTAGAGTTGAAAAATAGGTTATTCAGTATTATTTCCATTTCCAAAATTTTATTGGACTTACTGCTCAAAATATTTTCACCTACAGCTAGAATATTGATTGTCTTAAAACATTTACCACTGAAAGTGTGGGCAGGCAAGCAACACTTGCTTCATTTTGGAGTTTGTTGGAAGTGCAAAATTTTGGCCTACTTCAGAACTTTTAAACCAGAAATTCAATTTCATTTTGATCTACAGTTGTTTTATATGTACATTAAAGATTTGGAAACACTGAAATAAGCAATGTTGCAAAATTTTGCTTTATTTTCTTATCTGAAAGCTTTGCATATACAATTAAATAAGCTAACCCTATTGCAGATAGAGCAAAAGAAATATATAGGTATAATAAGGAATGCAAAATATACTACTATAAAGTGTATCACTCTATAGTGATAGACATTACATTTATAGATATATTTATGATGTGTGGTAGGTGACTCTGGTTGTGTCATAATTATAAATCAGATAGACATCGCCCCTTCTGTTAAAACGTTTACTCATTAATTGGAAAAAATACAGCTCTAAGTTTACTGAAATGCCACAGACCTGAGACCTTAAGGCTCAGGGAAGACTCTCTCTGAGCAGAACTTAAGCAGTTGCTGATATATTGCATATATAAGTTTAAGGAAAAACAGAATTAAATATTATATCTAAGATTTTGTCTTCAGCAACTGATGGATAGCATCATTTATGAAGATGAATAAACTTGAAAAAAGATTAAGGAAGATGAATCAACATGTATAACTGGAGAATACAAGTAGGCAATTAGTTATATGAGCATGAAGATCAATACAAAGTCAGAGTTATAATTTTTGAGACATTAACCAGTAAATGACATGTAAAGTCATGGGATAGAATGAAGTCATCTGGTGACACTGTGCAAAGGGTAAAATGGGACTTCGAACTAATTTCTGGCCTACCACCACTTAGAGACAGTGCAATAAAGGTACATCCACTAAGAAGCATTATGGAAAACAGCTAGTAAAATAATAAAAAAAACAAGAATGATGCTACAAACGCCAATAATAAAGTTATTTTTTTAAAAAGGGACAATAAGCATATCTCTTGAATATAACTAAAAAGTGAATAGGAAAATAGTAGTGACTATAAGCCTGTCTACCTTTGAGTCATTGCATTTCTTAATAATAACAGTTTCAGGTATGTAGGAGTTGGATATGAAATTGCAATGGCTTGGGAAGGCAAGAACAGGTGAAAAAATGGGCAGAAAGTGCATGAAAAATCCTTAAAGTTGTACTGAAAAAGAAACAAAAGCATGGTGTATAAGTCAGAAAATTCCTTTGGGTTGAAATATTTATCTCTGGAAAGAAGAAGAATATGACATATTCAGAAAACTGATCACCATCAATATATTCTGGAATTGCAATAAAGGGGAGAAGTGCCATTTTTGTAATTAAATAATTAAGCAAGAGTCAGGTTATGATGGAAATTTGAGGTATGATAAGTAGAGTAGAGTTTATAAATGAAGAATCACTGACATGCTTTAAACAGGGAAATATCACAATCATAATTTGGTTTAGGACTATTTCTACTGCTGCAATTGAAGAATAGGTTAGAGAACCACAAGAGAGAAAGTATAGACTGCTTAGGAAGATACTGTAGTAATCTAGGTAAGATAAATCAATGCCTTCAACTAAGATTGTGGAAGTAATGTTACAAGGAGATGGAGGGATTGAAGAACAATTTAGGAAGTAGAATAAAAAAATGTTGACAGATTACAGCAGTTGAAGGAAGAATAGAGTAGGATGATTTGTGACGACAAAAAATTATGTTGATGGGTATAACATGCATTGGGATAGGGAACTTTTTAGCAGCAAAAGGTAATTTCTTCTGCTTTGGAGACTATGTCTTACTTGTCTATGAGCATTGAAACAGTATTGTCATCAGGCAATTTGATATGTAGGTTGGAAACTCCAATAGTAATGGGGCATGGAGAAACAAATATAAGAAAATACAGCATTGAGTTCATAGTGAAAAAGATTTCCAGGAAAGGAATATAAAATTAGAAAAAAGCCCAAGAGAGAATTCTGAGAATTTATCAATATTTTAAGAAAAAAGATTATAAAATGCAAACACTGGAACTTATACAAGCAGATATGTATAGACATTGTCATAGAAGCAGAAAGGGTAATAATTTTGATAGAAGCAGAAAGGGTAATACCACTGTAATTAATAAGCTAATTATAAAAAATATAATTTCCCTTCTTATATGATTAGGAGAAACAATGTTTACTGATGAGAGTTTAATTTTTTTAACTTCTAAACTTAAAACTAAAACTCAAATTTTCTACTTGATAGGTACTATTCAAATACAAATAACTCTTGCTCAGTCCTTCCCTATGCTTATAGATATATATTTTTCAAATTTGCATTTTGCAATTTTTTCTTCTAAATTTGTAGACAGTTATTAAGATAATTGAACATTTACACTGCACTCAACTTTTAAAAGTGTGTTAATTCTATAATTGGTTTAAGTGAATTTTAAAAATTTTATTTTAAATTAACAAAAATAATTTTATATATTTATAAAGTACAATGTGATGTTTTGATATGTATTCACAATGCAAAATGATTGAATCAAGCTAATTAATAAGTTCATTACCTTATATATGTGTTACTGTCCTGCAGTGAAATAATTTAGAATCTTTATTTTAGTAATTTTAAAACATACAATGCATTATTGTTTATTACAGTTCTTATTCTGTGCACTAGATTACTAAAGCTTATTCCTTCTATCCAGGAGAAACTTTGTATTCTTTGATCAATACCTTTCTATTTTCCATTTCCCACTCCCATCCCAGCATCTGGTAACCATTATTCAACACTCTATTTCCATGAGTTAAACATTTTAGATTCCACATGAATGATATCATGTTGTATTTATCATTCAGTGCCTGATTTATTTCAGTTAGCATAATATCCCCTATGTTCATCTCTATTGTTTTAAATGTCAAGATTACCCCCACCGTTTTTAAGGCTAATTAGTATTTTTTGAGTAGGCTCATTAAGCAGAACCATCTTAAAGACTCTGCCATGGCAATAGATTTCTGTATATGTGTCATAAGAAAATAAGCCATAAAGTTCATGGATCACATTATGAATATTTAGAAAACAAATAGAAAGCAAAGACTAAAAATATGTCTTTGATTACTAAATTTGTTTGTAAACATGCCATGCACTTATTTATGTATGTACAGATGTGAGTACACGATGCCACATACTTATTTGCTAGAGCCAATATGAAAAAAGAAAAACAATATTGTGAACTTCACAGCAACCCTTATTGAATTAGAGACTGTAATACTCAGTGGTTTAGCACAGAAACAAAGATCTGAGTACTACATGTATTCACTCATAAACTAACCCTGAACATTTATTATAATACTGTAAGGAGGGGATTGATAGTAGTGGGACACTGCCAGGAGAAGGGGATCACATAACATCAATAGGAGTTCCAAACTTTATCTGTATGATGACCAATTATGTACCTAACCCTGAATTGTACCCCACATCTTTTAAAAAAATTTTATTTTAAAGATGTGGGGTACAATTCAGAGCTAGGTGTACAAATGGTCATTGTATAAACAAAGTTTGGGCCTCACTTTGGTCCTCACATCACCTAGTTTGAAATCAGGTACCCTTAATGGTGAAGCGTGCCCTCTCATTCTCTCCCCTGACAGTTTCCCACTAGTGCCAATCCCTTTCTTATAGCATTATGATAATTGCTCAGGATCTGCTAATAAGTTAGAACTTGTGGTACTCATTTCTTTGTTTCTGTGATAGATCACTGAGTATTATAGACACAAGTCCATCTAAGTTGCTGCAAAATTCACAATTTTGTCATTTTTTATGGCAGCATAATATTCCATTGCGTATATGTACCACATTTTTAAAATCCAGTCTACTTTCAATAAGCAGCATGGTTGGCTCTATGTTTTGGCTATTGTGAATGGTGCTGCAATAAACATGCGTGTGCAGGTATTTTTTTTGTAGAATGAGTTGAGTTCCTCCACATCTTTAAAATAATAATAAAACACACATACACACACACACACACATATAAAAAAAGGAAAAAAAATGGAGCAACCAAGGAACTAATAGCTTCATATGAATCAATACATAACCACAGATAATTATTCTGGTAGCCTTTTAGATTTTTTTAAAAACAATTTTACTAAATTAGCTGAATCATCCTATCATGGCATTTTTGCAATCACTATTTCAAGACACATTATTTGGTTTCACTTATAAGGACTATCATGAGGCTGTAGAGAGGGGAGCAAGTGGTCAATTTTATATACAAAGCAGTCACCAGAGTGGCCTTTGTGTTAATCCAGTTAATTTACTCGCAAACAAGCTGTCCCTGTAGATTTTGGTTATAGCAAATGATCAGAAGTAGCATGATGTGGCCTGATTGCCTTTCAAAGGCTTTTGAAGATATTCTAAAATATTGTAATGTCAAAAGAGTATGCATATGTTACAAAAATGAAAAAAAAATTAAAGCAGTGCTTTGTGTGGCAATTAGAATTTGTCTGCAGTTAAAATAAGTGATGGAGATACAGTCTACACAAATATTGCAACCTAATAATATAGATTGGAGCTTATCCTATGCTGTACTAAGTATACTTTAATTATAAATCTTATAGCTGTAATTAAGATATTTAAATGCGATCTTAACATAATTTAAGTTTGGCATTATTTATCCCACTAATTTTGCAGATTTTTATAGAACAGTAATCAACCATCGCAATACCTCATATTAATAAAGTATTATTTCATTTTTAAAAATAAGGACACTGTACCACACACTTGTTAATTATCTTGAGAAAATGAAAAATTAATGAGAGCAGTAGTTCCGGCTTTGGTGAAAGTTAGCGAGCAAACTGACTACATACCTACTTGTGTGATTTACATACTCCATGTATTTAACCTGGTTGGTGATAATTCTACAAGGGTAGGATGAGTACACCTTAGAGATGTAACCTAGTTTCTCATGGTTCTAAGGTCGAAAGGTGACCTATTTTAAAAATGGCTTTCCACAGGGTTCAATAACTTACTGCCCCAAATCAGGTTGCTCCCTGATTCCCAGTAATGTTTACTGATAAATAAAAATGAGTTGGCAGATAAAGGCAAATTGAGTATGCTCTGTGCATAATTTATGTTATTAATTTCAATTATTCATGTGAAGTACAGGGCTATGAGTCTTGGGCCCAAAAGAAATATACCTCGTGGTATGTGTATAATTGGTTATCAAATGTATTTTTGGCACATGATGCCAGATCCATCTCTGAATTGCCTCATCTTCTCCACAGGTAGAGACTTTAGTTGCTACTGCAGGATTAGCTTTTTTCCCAGGTGTAGGACAGTGTTTCTTTCTAAATTTGGTCCAATTACCTGCATCATAATTATATGGGTTGTCAATCGGCATGCAGATGCAGACATATAGCAGACCTTTTTAATGATAGCATCTTATGGTAATCCCAGAAATCTACATTTTGAATCAACACCTCAGGTGATTTTTAAGAGCATTATAAACGTTCTTTTTCACATAATCATAACCTGAGATAGAATATACTCAAGGTTCTTACAACTCATATTTATAGAATGTCAAAAAAACTGGAGGAAAGGATTTAGTAGTTAATTTTATCCTGCTAATTCAATTTTAAATATCTATGTACAGTTTTCAAATTTGACTTCCAAATTTAGCTTATTCCTGAAGTTTCTAACTTGGAATCTTATGTATTGCTAAAATCTCTTTTAAATGCAATGTTCCTGTATTCCATGAACTGCTCTCAGTTCAGAATCTGATTATAATTTTCAAACTACTATCCAGTGGCTGTCATCATCTGTTTGATGAAAAATAAATGTATCCTATGGAAACAATATCTCTAAATTTCATTCTGTTTTACCCACTTTTCAGAAATCCTAGCATTTGGTCACTCTGCCTTAATGACAAGCACACACTTGTGCTCCTTAGGTACTTAGATAGATTGAAGCAGGTGTGCTCTTTACAGCTTGTGCTTATGGGTCATTTATAGGATATAATCTCATTACTATGCTGGTAAGTTCAATGCACAGAACTTTACTGTGTTCTGAAGATTGTAAAGGCAAAGTGAACATTGCCTTATTAAACCTTGCCTCTATGCTGGAACTACTGACATGAAGGGGTAAAATTCCTGTTTCAGCCCATGGGTCTTAGTAATCTAATTAGCTAAAAGAAAGAAAATATAAAACAAAATGCCTATTAAATATATAAACTAAATTAACATATATCAACTGTCTGTTATACTATAAAAAAGTGAGAGATACTTCAGTTAAAATATGTACATTTACTAAAGCCTGTATGTTTAAAGCCTTCACAAAACAGTGGGGAAGTTATAGGAATAAGATATAATAGCTATGGTATTGAATTATGCTGCCCCGTATGGTAACCACTACCCATGTGGCTATTTGATTTTTTAATGAAAGTTTTTATTTTAAGATAATTGTATGTTCACTTGCAATTTTAAGAAATACTACAAATAGAACTTATGTGCTCTTTAGGCTGTTTATTCCCATGGTAGTACCTTGCAAAACATTGTTATACAATATAATATCTACAATATTGATACATTCAAAATGCAAAATATTTCTATCCACAATAATTCCACCTTTCCCTTTTATAGCTACAGTCATAGCTTTCTACACTACCCCCTTTTTAATAACTGAAAACCACTAATCTGTTTTTCATTTCTATAGTTTTATTATTTCAAAAGTAGTAAACTAATATAGCACCCAACTGTATATGATTGAATTTTTTTACTAGGCATAATTCTCCAAAGGTGAATCTAGTCTGCTGTTTGTAGCAATAATTTACTCTTTTGTATTGCTCAGTAGTATTCCATGGTGCAAATGTAACAGAATTTGTTTAACATTTTAGTTGAAGTTTATCTGGATTCTAGGTTTTGGCTGTAATAAATAAAGCTGCTATAAACATCAATGTGTCTGTTTTTGTTTGAAACGAACAAAAGTTCTTCATACCTTCAGGAAACACACCAAATCATTATCCAGAAATGTATGAGTGATCTGGCTGCTATGCATTTTTAACATTTGATACTGTCAATATATATTTTACATTTTAATTTAATTAAGTCATTTTGGCAAATGTGCATGGATATCTCTTTGTGGTTTACTTAGCATTTCCCATATGGCTAATGATGTTAACCGTGTTTTCATGTGTATTTTGTCAGCTGCATATTCTTTTTAGTAAAATGTTTGTTTTTGTTTTTTGCCCATTTTCAAGTGGACTGATTTTTTTTGAAGCAGTGAATTTCAAGAGTTCTTTGTAAATTCTAACCCATTTGTTGCATATGTGGTTTGCAAATATTTTCCCCAATCTATAGCTAATATTTTCATCTTCTTACCAGAGTTTTTTGTAAATCAATTCTTTTTACAAATTATTCAAATTATTGTTATTTTAATTTCATGCAAAATGCTTTAGGTATCAAGTTTAAGAATTCCTTATCTAGCCATAGGCTCAAAATATTTTTTCCAATATGTTTTTTACTAAAAGTTGTGTTTGTTTATTTGCTTGCTTGTATAAGTGTAAAAATTAAGTTCAAGGTTCAATTTTTTTCATGTAGATGTCCAATATCTTTAGCACTATATGTAGAAAACTGTGTACTTCTTCAATTATATTGCTTATTCACCTTCAACAAAAATCTGCTGTGTGTATGTGTTTTGTATTTCTGCACCTTCCATTTTATTCTGTTGATCTATGTTTCTGTGTCTCTGGCAGTAGCAGACAGTCATGATCGCTACACCTATATAGTAAATCTTGAAACTCGGTAGAATTATGGTTCTCACATTATTCTTATTAAAAATGTTTTACCTATTTTAGTTTTGTTGTCCTTCTATAAAAACATTAGAATAATCTCATTTATATTTACGAAAAAATGTGCTGGAATTTTGACAGGAATTTCATTAATGCTATATATGAATTTGGAGAAAATTGACGTCTTTGATTTTTCAAACATGGTATCTCTCCATTTATCAAAATCTCTTTAAAAAATGTTTTTGAGCAACATTTTGTAGTTTTAAGCATACAATTTCTGTACATGTTTTTGCTAAGTTTACACTTACTATATTCCCTCTTTTTGGCCATTATAAAAAGAACTGTACATTTTTAAAAAGTCAGTGTGTAGTTATTCATAGAAGTAGACACAAATACAATTGACTTTTAAATGTGTATCTTGTTTTCTATAACTTTTCTTAATTTTTTTGAAGTTTTTTTGGAGATTCCTTGTGATGTTCCTTTTTATGTAAACAATCATGGTACTTACCAAAGAAGACAGGTTTGATCCTTATTTCTCTTCTCTTTGCCTTTGATGACCCCTTCAGCTCTACTGCACTAATTAGAAGTTTTAGCTCTCTATAATAAGAGTGATGAGAGCAGACATTATTGTCTTGTTTCTAATCTTAGATTGTATTCAGGCTTTAACATTTATGTGTAACATCAACTGCTGACATTTTGTTGAGTATTGTTATTGAAATGACAAAGTTTTCCTCTATTCTTATTTTTCTGAGTTTTTATCATGTGTCTTAGTCAACTTAGAATGCCATACCCAAATACCATAGACTGGCTGACTTAAACAAGAGATACTTAGTTTTTCAGAGTTCTGAAGCATGGAAATTTAAAATGAAGATGCCAACATTTCTGGGTTCTGATGAGGGTTTTCCACCTGAATTTTGGACATGTACCTTCCTGCAATATCTTCACATGACATTCCCTTGTTACATAAACATGATGAGAGAGAGTTCTCTTGTCTTCTTCTTCCCATAAGGCCATTTATCCTATGAGATTAGACTCCATCCTTATGACCTCATTTGATTTACTTATCTATTAAAAGCCTTATTTTCAAATATAGTTACATTGGTAATTAAAGATTTAACATATACATTTTGAGGATATACAATTCATTTCATAGAATTATGAATTTTTTTTGTTAATTTTATAAAATGCCTTTTCTCATTGAGGGAAAAAATCATATAATTTTTTCTTGTATGGTCTGTTAATATGGTGGGTTATACCAACTGGTTTTCAAATATTGGCCTAGACTTTCACACATGAAATAAATCCTGTCTAGCCCTGGTGTGTAGTTACTTTTATGTATTTCAGAATTGTATATGTAAATATTTGGCTAGAAACTTTTGCATCTATGTTTATGGTGTAAATTATTGGATGAGTTATGGTGACTTGCATTTTTTATTTACATGGTCCATTTTGTTTAAGTTGTCAAATATGTGTGGACAAAACTGTTTATAATATTTTTAATCACACTTTTGGTTTCTACAAAGTTTGCAGTGATATCTCTTGTTTCATTTATAATATTGTCAATCTCTGAATTCTCTTTTTTTATTGTAAGTCTTGTGAGAGGTTTATCAATTGTGTTGAGCTTCACAAAGAACCACTTTCTTGTCCTTTCTGTATTTCTTGTTTTTTAGTTTCATTTATTTCTTTTCTTTTCTTTGTATTTAAATTCTTCTCTTTTCTTTTGGGTTTATCTTTATTTTTTTAAAGTTCATTGAGGTTATTGTTTAGAGTTTAGACTTTTCATTTTTTCTAATTTATGAGTTTATTTCTATAATTTTTCCTCTCAGCAGTGCTTTAGCTATGTCTCTCATTGATATGCTATATTTTTCGTTTTATTTGTTTAATGTATTTTTTTCTCAAGAATTCCCTTTGCCCTATATATTATTTTAAAGAGTATTTTGCAAAGGTGAGACCAACTGATTCTGGGCATTATTAGCTAGGGGAGGGAGGGAAGGAAGAAAAAAGGGCACACAACAATCCATTGGGTACCATGTGCACTAACCAGGGGAGAGAAGGATTACTGAAAGCTCAAACTTCACCTGCATGCAATTTACTTATGTAGAGTTGTGGGATACATATCCTCATATGTATCCCACAACTCTAAAATTAAAAAAGTGTTTTATTTCCATGTGTTTTGAAAATTTGTTGTTATATTTACTATTAATTTTTAGTTTGTTTCCACTATAGTTGGAGAAAAAAAACTTTATGATTTCAATATTTTGTTTTTTTTAATGTAAAGATATGGGGTACAATTTTGGGTTAGGTACACAAATGATCATTGATTAGGTAAAGTTTGGGCATCTCTTTGGTCCCCACTTCACCTGGTTCGAGATCAGGTACCCTTATTGATGAAATGTGTCTTCCCTCCCCCCACAGTTTCCCACTACTGCCAATTCCTTTCCTGTAGTATTATGATCATTGTTCAGGGTCCACTTATGAGTGAGAACATGTGGTACTCAGTTATTTGTTTCTGTGATAGATCACTGAGTATTACAGACTCTAAATCCATCTAAGTTGCTGCAAAGTTCATAATTTTGTCCTCCTTTATGACTGCATATTATGTCATCATGTATATGTACCACATTATTTTTAGCTGGTCTACTTTCAATGAGCAGCACGGTTTGCACCATGTTTCCATGTTTTTGCTGCAATAAGCATGCATGAGTTCCTCTGGGTATGTTTACAGAAAAGGGATTGCTGAGTAGTATGACAGGTCAATTTTTAAATCTTTTAGGAATCACCACACTGTTTTCCACAGAGACTGTACTAGTTTACACTCCCACCAACAGTGTAGAAGTGTTCTATTTTCTCTGCATCCTCTCCAACTTCTGTTGTTTTCTGAGTTATTGATGATGGCTCTCCTGACTGGAGTTATGTGGTATCTCAGTGTGGTTTTAATTTGCATTTCTTTGATGACTAGTGAGGCAGCATATCTTTTCCTGTATCTGTTGACTGTTCATATGTCTTCTTTTTAGAAGTGTTTATTCAAATATTTTGCCAACTTTATATTGATCCTGTTTTTTTTTTTTTTTTCTTTTTGGCACATTTGAGTTCCTTGTAGATCCCAAAAGTTAGGCCTTTGTCAGACATATAGTTGGCAAATACTTTTTCTCAGTCTGTGAAATGTGTGCCCACTCTCTTGATGGTTTCTTTGGCTTTGCAGAAGCTTTTCAATTTGATGAGGTCCCATCTGTGT
>CAUYQG010055767.1:0-39050 GCA_963574415.1 Tarsius wallacei | reverse complement strand
CAAAGAAACCATCAAGAGAGCAGGGAGACAGCCTACAGATTGGGAAAAAGTATTTGCCAACTCCAGGTCTGACAAAGGCTTAACATCGTGGATCTACAAGGAACTCAAACGTGAGGAAAAGAAAAAAACAAACAACCCTATTATAAAATGGCAAAAGATATGAACAGACACTTCTCAAAGGAAGACATCCAAGCAGCCAAGAGACACATGAAGAAATGTTCAACCTCACTAATCATCAGGGAGATGCAAATCAAAACCACCCTGAGATACCACCTAACTCCAGTCAGAATGGCAATTATCAATAACTCAAAAAATAACAGTTGCTGGAGAGGATGTGGCGAAAGGGGAACACTTCTACACTGTTGGTGGCAGTGTAAACTAGTGCAACCTCTGTGGAAAGCAGTGTGGCGATTCCTAAAAGCTCTAAACACCAACCTCCCATATGAGCCCACGATCCCCCTACTGGGAATATACCCTGAAGAACTCAAATCACTCTATAAAAAAAATACCTGCACACATATGTTTATCGCAGCATTGTTCACAATAACAAGAACTTGGAAGCAACTATGCTGTCCATCAAAAGAGGACTGGATTAAAAAAATGTGGTACATATACACAACGGAATACTACGCAGTCATAAAAAAGAACAAAATCACGAACTTTGCAGCAACCTGGATGGAACTAGAGTCTATAATACTGAGTGACCTCTCATAGAAACAAAAAACTATAGTAGACCTTGATCATCCAACGTATTACCACAAGAAAATGACTGACAGTGGTGGGAAACTACGGGGCGGGGATGGGTAGGGTGATGGGACTAATGGTAGTAAATATCTGTCTGGGGACGGGGAGACACTTCCTATCAACAAGGGTGCCTGAACGAGGCATATTTGTACACTTAACCCTTAACTGTACCCCACAATATCATAATAAATAATATTGAAAAAAAAAAAGAAAGTGGACTGGATAAAAAAGAAATGTGGTATATATGCATAATGGAATATTATGCAGTCACAAAGAAGGACAAAATATGGGCTTGGCAGCAACTTGTATGGATATCATACTCAGTGATCTATCACAGAAATAAAGAACTGAGTTCCACGTGTTCTCACTCATAAGTGGACCCTGAACATCCATCATAATACTACAAGAAAGGAATTTTCAGTAGCGGGATACTGCTAGGGGAGGAAGGTTGGGAGGGGGGACATAATGTCAATGAGAGTGCCTGGTCCCAATCCAGGCAAAGTGAGGTCCCATGTGAGGCCCAAACTTCACCTGTACATAAACCACTTATGTACCCAATTCTGGCTTGTACTCTACATCTTAAAAACAAACTAAATAAAAACAACTAGCTAAATAAATAAAACTACATACTATTTAAAACTCTAGCAAAGTCCAATGTGTGTCAAAGTTTTTATTCTGGAACTATTTTTCAATTATGCATTGAAGATTCAGAATCATTCTGGAATTTTCTTCATCTTAGACTTTAATGGTGCAAATTATAGACCACAGACTTTACACAGGCATAGACCTTCTATTCCAGTTTCAGATGTGTACCATTGCATACTGTAGTGAAACCTCATGAAACTATGGGATGGAGGAAAGTAATATATTAAATGAATAGAAATAATGAAACAGTGCAATTTCCATAGTATCTCTCCTTTTACGGTGACTGTTTAGATATAGCAGAAACAATTTTATTATAAATTTCTAAAACAAATACAAAACATACCTAGCTAATGCACAGCATTGAAACAACTCATCAAACTATCTAGTATCCTTGATTGGAGAGTCCTTAACAAAAATGCTAATTTAAGCCTTAACTGCTTTTTTTCCCCTACACACTGATTATAAAATGTCCAACTAATAATTTAATCTTAAATACACATAACATTTTAAATTTTATGAAATCTGTGTAAGAACTTGTGTTGCAAATTCAATTTCCTTTCTGTCTAAAATTCAGTGAGATTGTAATTTTACTAGAAGAAATATATTTCCTTTGTTTATACTTTGTCATCTGGGGATATAGGAGTAGAGACAGCAGTCAGAAGGTGTTTTTAGGAGCAGAAGAAGGAGGAAAAAGAGGAGGCAGGAGAGTGGGAATTGGAACAGAAATAAGAGTAGTTTTTGGAAAAAGGTGTTTAAGGAAGACATTTTTCAGCCCAACCCTAGGACACTAGGTGATGTCATTAGAACTTAAAAGGAAATGTTCCACTGGCTGAAATAACATTCTACATATAGGGAGTGTAGTAGTTTGCTAGGGTTGCCATAACAAAATACCAGAGACTGGATGGCTTAAATAACAGAAATGTATCCTCTCACATTCTGGAGGCTGGACATGAAAGATCAAGGTGTCAGCATGTTTGGGTTCTTTTGAAGCCTCACTCTTTGGCTTGTAGACAACCCCTTCTCACTGTGACCTTACGTGGCCTTTTCCCTGTGGTTGAATCTTCCTGGAGTCTCTTCCTCTTTTTAAAAAAACACTAGTCATATTAAATTAGACTCATTCTAATAACCCCATTTTAACTTAATCACCTCTTTAAAGGTTCTGTCTCTAAATACAGTCACATTCTGAGGTACTGGGGTTTAGAGCTTTAATATATGAATTTTGAGGGACACAATTCAGCCCATAATGGGAATTTCAATAAATGTTTGCTGATTGCTGATGGGGCAAATAGCGATGAATTGCGCTAATGAAATCTCTTCAACACTATACACCGAAGTGGCAAGTGGTGGCAAACGGAATATATTAATGTTCTTCTGGTCATCAGAAGTTCCATATGGCTCTGTCCCATCTGCCCATTACTCCTTCTTGACTGAATATTTCAATAATTTTAATAACTGGTCACTGAGACTCATCTAAGAAAATCTAAGACCAATTTTTCTAAAGCATATTTCTAACAAAAAGCGCACGTTCATTCACTAATTCAGGCAGCACATGTTTCTACATGTCTCCCATGCCAGGCAATGCCAGAAACCCCATTAGTTGTAGGAGATACAAGCGAGAACAGTCAAAATTTTCAAATGCCCCTACTCATTGCTTACCAAATAAAATATAAATTCCATTGTATGACATCCAAGTCATCGAGGATTTAGATACTACCGACTTTTTAGTGCTCTTCCCCATATGTTTCTGTTCTTGTATTATTCACATAGGGCTATTTTTCATCTCCTGGATGTATTTTGGACTTTACCACAAACATACTTTATATTCTATCTTTCTATGTATGCCCTCACATATAGAAAACCTACAAACCCTTCTTTTCCAGATTTATATCCTTGTCATTGCATACTGTAGGGAAACCTCATGAATCTATAGGATGGAGGAAAATAATATGTTAAATGTTTATGGATTAGGTGTCTGGGAGGAAGAAGGCAAGGAATCAGTCATGCAGTGGAGACAGAGAAGAGTGAAAGACAAGGAGAATTTGTGAGTTTGGCAGCTTTGAGTTAAGTTTTGGAAGCTCCATTAACGTAGATGTTTCTGATGTGTTTATTGTTGAATCTTCATTGTCTAAAACAGTTTCTGCAACACAGTAGACACTCAGCATGTATTTGGTTTAATGAGTATTTGTAGTCCTTGTTAACTAATAAAATGAAGCTACCTCAAAATCATGACAAATTTATTTCAAAAGATACACAAATATAACAAAATTTTAGCACCACACATAAAAATAACTTTGCCCTTGAGGTTTATGATAGTGGGAACTGAGCTTTAAATGAGAATGCTGGTGAATAATGAGGAAATTTGTTATGGTATCTATGGAATTAAAAGAATTAGCAATATAATTTTTTGGTCGACTAATATATATTAGCCTGAGTTTTGACCAAAATTTTAGAAACTCCAATTCTACCAACTGCTAGATTTGCAACTTTGGTTTAGTTATTGAACTTATCTCCTAAAATCTATTTAAATGTAAACAGATAATTCACCTACTTCATGGGATTATTATGAGGAATCAAATAAAAGAATAAATATGAAAACACACTAAAACTGAAAATAACATTGTGATATTATATATGACCACATATACACACAAACGGCTTAATGACAATAACAGACATAGTTTTCCTTAGTAAACTCTGCTTTTGACAACTTCAGGTAGGAAATATATAATTTATTAAAAAGCACATTCATTGGAAATTTTAAAATTGGATTGGAAGTTTGATAATTTAGAGAAATGACTAATTACTTACTCTGGCATTTCTTTTTTGTTCTGTTTGTAGAAGTTTATAACTTTAAAAATTTTCAAATTTTCTTGAACAACTGGACTGTTATCAATCATCATGTTTTTGTTTTTTAGCTAGTTTCTCATGGATAGTTAACAATAACAACCTGTTCTAATAAAAGATTTCTGAGCCAGAATATCATACATTTTTGTAATGTCCCTGAGTACCAACTGAAGGTATTCATTTAATGCACCCAATTAGATATAACTGTTCTTTTGTCTCTGCTGGGAGGTCTTTTGTCATTCTTTAGGAAAGTCTAATAGCTTGAATGCTAGCTAATGTCATTACACTCATCTCATACTATTAACTATGCTAAATATTGATTTAGATATGTTTCCTTACATGTCTTGAAACTGTTCTATCATGTCCTACAATCAGGAATTGGCTGAATTCATTATGGTAACTCCAGGTGAAAAAACAGATATGCAGCCATTAAATATTCTATTATAGAATAAGACACAATGACACAGGAAAATGTTCGAGATCTGTTGCTAAGTAAAATAGTTTGCTCATAGAATAAACTGGAAAAGCATACACCAAAATGTTACTAGTGGTTGCCTTTGGGTTGTGGAATTTTTAATTATTTTGTTATTTTACTTTTGGGTTTTTCTGCTTCCTTCACTGTTTTCCATAGAGCACTATCTCATAGAGCATATTCAAGTGCATACAATTATATAAAAGAAAGGTATGGCCCTTGTCACTCAGTGTATAATACTGAGATATCCAGTTAATTATGAAATTGGTTATGCCTATCTCCCTTATTCACTACCCCACAGCAGCTGGAGATTTGTAATATACAGAACCTTCCACTACATTGTTTGTGTAAGACCACATAGAGAACAGGCTGTCTTCCTTTTTAAGCAGTCCAACGTTCCTCTGAATGCCAGCAATAGATATGCACATGAGTTTCCTTCAGTCATTCTGTTATTTGGGACACATTAGTTTGTACATAGTAACACCCACCTGCTCCAAACTTCTTTTTTGTTCCCTGCCTCCACTATAAAGACGGAAAAAAGCTAATCTTCATTTCACTTGTCTTCTTTCTATGCAGGATTGCCGAGATACTACAAGGAGATGCTTACCAATTCCTATTTAATTATTTTCATGGGTGAGTGAAGGCTTGTGATTTTGTGATAAAATGACAGTCATGATTAGCACATCCTTTTCCTTCTACTCGTTTGACTCTGAAAATTACAAATTATTCTTGCCATAGAAATGACTTTATTTTATGACCAAGATTACAATGTAGCCAAATGACCATTACGAGTGTAGTGAGCCTTATTGTATTGTTCTACCATCCTCCTGACATTTTGATGACCTAGGCTGGCAGTAATGAACTGAGGCTTTACTCTCCAGACCTTTCCTCTTGTCTGATGTAAGTAAATCAGTGTAGAAAAGACCTTCACTCGTTGAATTCACAGTCTATTTTAACTCAGTAAATGCATTCTAGAATTCTTCTATTCCAAGTATTCATAAAAAAGTTTATAAACCCAGATTTTTGAATGACTCTATTATCCCACACATTGCAGAAGCCAGAAAAGTGGAATTTTGCTTTCAGTTAATTGTCCGTATGGACATCGGGTTAACTTTTCTGAAGCAATACTCTAATCACATTTTCACCCAGTTCACAATGCATCAATGCTTCCTCAGTACTCATCTTCTTGGGAGTAAGGTCCTCCCTAATTTTGTCCTTGTTTACTAATCAAGTCAAATTCTGCCATGCACTGAGTGTTACTTCCCCAAACTAGGGCTTTCATAATTTGGCACTAGTCTGGTTACACGAAGGCAGATTATTTTACATTTCTGGGCCTCTAACTAGAATTACTGCTCTTCTTGTCCTTCAGGATAAGTCCTACATATGATTTAAAACTCAGATGAACTTAGAAAGAAAGAAGTAAAATTATCGCTATTTGCAGGTGACATTATTTTGTATATAGAAAATCATAAGGAATTCACAAAAATAGAAATAATAAATGAGTTCAGCAAGGCTGTAGGATATAAGACCAATATACAAAAATCAATTGCATTTCTATATACTTACAGTAAGCAACCCAAAAATAAAATTTAGGGAACAACTTCATTTACAATAGCATCACAAAGTGACATCCTTAGAATCAGTTTAACAAAAGATCTGAAATACTTTTATAATAAAAACGATAAAAAGTTGTTGATAGAAATTAGAGGAGACCTAAATAACTGAAAGAAATGTATATATTGAAGGAGAGAAAGGGAGAAAGGAAGGTGACTGCTAATGGGCTTGGGGTTTCTTTTTGGGGTGTTGAAAATGTTCCAAACTTAGGTAGTGGCGATAATTGTACAACCCTGTGAATGTACTAAAGAACACGGAATTTTATGTTCTAAAATGGTGAAATTTATGTTATGTGAATTATATCTCAGTTTTTTAAAAAGATTCAGCTTAGCAATTAGCCTCTCTATGCAAACTTTTCTTGCTACTAAGGCCACCCACAGTACTCCTTCCCCAATTTCACTGCTACAGCTTTTAATTAGACAATTTAATGGACTGGTTAAGCAGCAGGGCTGTAGAGACAGAAAGTCTTTCATAAAATTCCTCTCCCTAGCTGTATGATTGTAGGCAAGTTACTTAACTTCACTGGGCCTCAACTTCCCCACCTGTAAAATGGCCATAAGAGTATATCTAGTTCAAAGTGTTCTTGAGAAGATGATTTGAATATTGCAAAGTGCTTGGAACACTACCAGACGTTCAATAAGTACTTAATATATTCATGATTATTATTAAATAAAATGTTACATATCTATTACTATTGATATAGATTATTGATATTATCCTCAAAGCTCGTATGTTGAAATTCTAACCCCAAAATGATGGTACTTAGAAGTGTGGACTTTGATAGGCAATTAGGTCATAAAGGTGGAAGTCTCATAAATGGGACAAGTTCTCTCATAAAAGGGACCCCAGAGTGTTCCTTCATTCCTTCTGCATGCGAAGATACAGCAAAAGGATAGCCCTCACCAGACACCAAATCTTATGGCACCTTGATCTTTCACATTCCAGCCTCCAGAACTAGAAGAAATATATTTCCTTTGTTTATAAGCCACCTAGTTTATGGTATTTTGTTAAAACTATCTAAACTAAGACCATTATTATTATTGTTTTCTATGTCTCTTTAACATTGCATCTTCTATTAATATGGGCATTTCTATTAATATAGGCATTTGTTTCTGAATGAGGGGTCCAGAAGCCAATTGGAGTCACCCCTTGCCTCTTCAGGGTCAACCACTAAAACATAATCTGGTAATGATATCTTTGGCCAAATACTGTAGAAATATACAGGAGGATGGGTTCTGATCCTTGGTAGAAGCTTAGTTAGTTGAACTATATACCAAGCATGTTGCAATCTGCTTCTAAAATATATTTGCTTAAGTGACCATAGAAAGAAAGAAACCTATATTTTGTACTAGAGTCTTTGAGAATTAATATAAGTTCTGAGAGATAATAGAACTGTGAAAAGTCTTGGTTTTTTGGATGCCTGAAAGACTGCTTAAACATACTTGAAGTACGAGAGTCTAGGAAGAAAAAAAGTTCTATGGTAGTTTGTGTTCCTTATCCTGAAGTTTCCAAATGACTTTTTTACACATCAGTTTACAATCGTATTTTTTAAAGTGCCAACAAATACTGTTTATTCTCTACATAAATATTTCTCTTATATACCCCGGAAAAGAAAATATTATACTCAAATGTTTCAGTTTCTTGACCTATACACCAGCCCTTGAAAGTGAGCCATAAGCAATGTTTTTTGAAGTTCACCCTTATATCTACTCAGCAGGAACACAAAGCAAGATGAAAAAGTGGCTCATTACTTATTTTTAGGAAGGATGAGTTCCAGAAAAAGAATTAAAACCATGAAAATACTTGCCTTGAAATATATCTTTCAGATTTGGCAAAAGTAACTAAAGGATAATTTTCGTATTTATGTAGATTTTCAGGCAGCATATTAAAATATATCAACTAATACAACATATTAACTTATTCTATAAAATGAAGAAAATGCCTGTATTGTCAGTAGACTTTTCTACAATAGCATTCTACTAAAATTAGCTTTAAGCCACTCTCGGGAATAATGAATATTCTTCTTTTGTTCATTAAAGGATTTGATGCTGTCTAATGTTGAACAAAGAAGAAAACACATAGACATCATATGCATATACTTAAGTATATACACATGCATAATGGATTTGAAACAGAATAGTATTTGATTTATTATTCAGTGAAGAAGTAAATATTTTGATATTATAAAAACAATATTCAGCATAGACTTGACATTGCCAAACATCACTCTAATTTTGTCTTCTTTACACAAAAAAATAAGTGTTTTCTCTCAGTTTAACATAGCAAAGAATGAAAGAGATTAAATGTTTATTCCAGAAAAAAAAAATTGTGACACATTGGAGTTGAAAGGCCTTTCAAACTGAGTTTTTTAATTCTCCCATTTGGATTACTTTCTCATATAGCTAGAAAAGGGGAAGAAATTTTGCTATGCCCCAAAATGTTCATTGTTGAGTTTATACCTGAGAGAGATGGCTTCAGGGAAAGGATAAATGAGTTTAATTTTCAGAGTTCCCCCAGCCTTACTATCCATCGAATTGCTTTGTGGTCATACCATAGTCAGTTTTGTCCGCTTCTGCTCAGAATCACCTTTCTTATCAAATGGCCTCCTAGCTCTCTCAAGGCCCTCTTGATTATTTTTGCCAAAAAGCTCTCTTCTCTGACCTCCACCAACATTTCCTGTCCACGTAACCCCAGAGTGACTTTTTAGAAGTGTTTACCTCTTTGTACTTGTCATGGTACACTTGGCTCATCCTGTAAAATAGTGGTAATGTTGCTTATTTTTCTCTCGTGAGTTTTCCAGTAGATTTGCCCACTGATAGAAAATATATATGTGATCTCTGCATGCAACCCAGGAGGAAAAATAGTAGCATTATGAAATAGAAGAGTGAAACAGTGGGGAAGAGAAAATGAATTTTCCACGAACAGATGAATTTAAGAGGTTTTAGAAGTTCATTTTAATTGGTAGCCCTCAGCATCCACTCACAAAATCAGAAACAATAATACTTATAATCACAGCATGTTCTGGATGCAGTTCATGTTAGCTAAATAGAAACCTAGTTTAAAATTGCAAAAATCTTTTTCCCTCCCCCTGGGCAAAGTTTTGCTCACAGAAAGCACGGCTGTTCAGCTATCAGAGTCATTTGTCTTGAGTCTTAACTCTCCTGCAGCAAACAGCTAAGCCAAACTCATAATGAGGAAACCTTTTCTGATAACCTCTGTTAGGCCTCTCTTTGCCAATATACTAACTAAACTGTTTTAGCTTAATTTCAGCCGCCTTCATTGGGGTCACCCTCATTTCTTTTCATTCCCCCCACTTTGTTGTTGTTGTTGTTGTGGCTCTACCATTGATCATCTTATGTTTATCATTTAAATGTTTTGAGTGAATTTTTCTTCAACGCTTTTCCCTAGAGAGGTCATATGCGTAGTTCTTTAAATTTTTTCTCATTGTTTTAAGAAAGAAATGTCCATCAAGCACCTCCTGTGCTACTGTTTTTCTCTAAAATGGAATGATGAACAAGGCCAGCTTCCTATCCCCAGGTCTGGTAGGAGTGGATGTCTCATTCACATTAATAATAGATAACCGCAAAGGAGACAATGTCTTGAAAGAGAAGAAATGAGTTTTTCGAGGAAAAAAAAATTTAAATGGACAGCCTATGATGACATCTCAGTAGCTTATTTTTTGATATACAAGTCTTATTAAATTCCACCTTCACTCCAAATTCTCTTTCTGTTTTTGTTTGTTTGTTTGTTTGTTTTGAGTTGGAGTCTCACTCTGTGGCCCAGGTTGGAATGCAGTGGCACACTCACAACCACTGCAGCCTCAACCTGCTGGGCTGAGGCAATCCTTCCACTTCAGCCTTCCAAATAGCTAGAACTACAGGTGTGCACCACCACACACAGCTATTTTTTAAAAAATTTATTGTAGAGGCAAGTTCTCGCCATGTTGCCGAGGCAGGTGTCGAACCCTGGTCTTAGGCCAATCCTTTCATCTTTGCCTCCCAAAGTGCTAAGATTAAAGGCATAAGCCACCATGCTCGGCACTCCAAATTCAATCTAACACTTTCAGTGGTTTTCCATTGCTCTTAAGAGAATAATCATAATCTCTGCTGATTAGTAAAGTTTCTCTTACACCAGTCCCTCTTTCTTTTACATACTGGTTTATTCAGCACTCTTTCAACTTATTGGATGCTCGAACCACCTCCTAATACATGATTTTGCAATGGCTCTGATTTTTCTCTGGAATTATGTGCTCCAAATTGTTGAGCAGCTGGTCTCTCTTTTCTTTCGTATCTCTGTTCTTTCAGGAGGCCTTCCTTAGACAACTTTATAAAGCTATGCTTCTTCCTCTTACCCTCAAATCATTCTTTAACACATTGTTCTGGCTTGTTTTCTTCCTATCCTTGTATTATATCTAAAATCATGCTTTTATTGTGTTTATATGTTGATTTTGACTCTCTCTTCTACTGGAGTATAAACTCTGAGACAGGGTACTTGGTCTGTCTTACTCATTACCCAACTTAACACTTGGAACAGCATCAGATAATAAATGTGTGAATTAAAAAAAAAAAAAGATTTCTCCTTCCAGTCACACCCAGACATTTAAGTGACCCAGACATTTACAATATCATGCAATTTGGTCTTAGAACACTTGACTTATTTTAATTTAAGAAACATTTATTGGGTGACTCATATGCCAGACACTATTCCAAGCCCAGGGAATGAGAAGATAGGAAAATCGCAGTTTGGTGAGAAAGACAACCTCAAAAATACTTTCAAATATTTTAATAGAGATAAATGCCAAGCCCTACTGGACCTTTTCTATAATTGACCTTATGAGTTTAAACAAGGAGAACAATCAAAGACAAAGCATTGCCCCTCTGTATCTCAGGAGATTCATCTTTAAAAAGTGACCAAATTGTAAAATTTGTTTTCAAGTAACAAGGCATAATAACAAAGATTTGGAAAATGAAAAGCTTTATTCCTCTACCACATATTTGCATAGAGTGTGTGAAAAAGGGTTATTGGAGATGAAAATGGAAAGGTCGTCTCAGATCCTGTTGTGAGATCCATTATTTTCAAAACCTGCAGATTAGATCTTAGCTGCTAGAAATGAGGAACTCTTGAAGACTTTATAGAGAGTAGAGATGTGCTTACATATATGGTTTAGGATGTTCACTCTGGTGGCATTCAAGATATCTAGTGTGTCCAATATAGATGGGTTACAGGAAGAGACACGAGTCGCTAGATTTCTCCCAAAATGTCCATGTTATTGGTTGAATTGAATCTCCCCTAACTTCTCCAAAATTTAAATGTTGAACTCCTATCTCCCACTAGCTCAGCATGACCTTATTTAAAGATGAATCTTACTTTTCAAAAGAAGATATACAAGCAGCCAACAGATACATGAAAAGATTCTCAGCCTAACTAATCATCAGAAAAATGCAAATCAAAACCATAATGAGATACCACCTAACTCCAGTAAGGATGGTCCTCATCAGTAAATAAAAGCACAGTAGATGCTGGTGAGAGTACAGAGAAAAGGGAACACTTCTATACTGTTGGGAGTGCAGGCTAGTTCAACCTCTGTATAATGCGGTGTGACGATTACTCAAAGAACTAAAAATTGACCTTCCATACGATCCAGTAATACTTCTCCTGGGAACACACCTGGATGAATATAAATTGTTTTTTACTAAAAAGACTCCTGCACGTGTGTTATTCACAATAGCAAAAATGTGGAACCAACTCTACTTCCTATCAAAAGTGAACTGCAAAAAGAAAGTATGGTACATATACATGATGGAATATTATGCAGCCACGAAGAAGAACAAAATCTTGGAATTTGCAGCAAATTGGATGGAGCTGGAAACCATCATACTTAGTGATCTATTACAGAAACAAAGAACTGAATACTGAATATTCTCAGTCATAAGTGGGACTTGAACATTAATCACATTAACACCAGGGAGAGATCAGCAGTTGCAGGTCACAGCTGGGGGAGGAGGCTCACATAGCATCACAAGGCATACATGGTCATAAACCAGGGGAAGTGAGAAGAAGTAGGAGGTCCAAATTTCACTTGCACACAGCCTGCCTGTATAGCCAATCCTGACTTGTACCTCACATATCTATAATAAAATAAGGTATTACAAAATAAATAAAGATAGGTCTTTACAGAGTGATGAAATGACTAGGAGGTCATTCTGGTAGGCCCAAATCCAAAATGACCAGTATCTTTATAAAAAAGGAGGAAATTTGGAGAAAGAGAAATGCACAGAGGGATTGATGCTAGGAAGAGACACAGGGAGAAGGCAGCCTCTACAAGCCAAGGATAGAGGCCTGAAACAGACACTTCCTTCACAGTCCTCAGAAAAAGCCGGTTCTGCTGATTCCTCTATCTTGGACACCAGGCCTCTGGAACTGCAAGTCAATACACTTCTGTTGTTTAAGCTACCCTGCCTGTGGTACTTAGTTATGAAGTCCTAGCAAACTAAGACAGTATACACGAGAATTGGTGGTGTCTGTACTAGAGCAGGGCATCAGAGGAGAGGAGAAAAGGGGTAGCAGGTCTGCAAGAGACTTGCAGCTTCTGAAAAGGCAGAAGGCTACAGTGGAGAGCACACTGCTTCCAAAATCTGGTCAAGTTGGAATTTGCATTCTGGCACTGATGCTTTTGAGATATATGGCTTCAGGGATATCTAATCTTGAGGCTCAGTTTTTCAACCAGGAATAATACTCATTTTGCAAATTTCTTGTGACAGTTTGAGACAGTATTTGGAAAATACCAAGCACGATGCTTGGTATATAGCAGGTGTTAAATATTGATGTTGTTAATGATGATGAGAATAGTATTTTTAAAAATTACTATTTGAGAGTTATCAAGAAGTACTGGAAGGTCTAGAGATAAGTCAACATTGGATACTAATCTTTCAACCACTTTACTAACACAAGGAACATTCCTAGGTGGGGAATTTATTAGCATGGGGGAATGCTGACCTTCATATGAAATCACTGCAAATATTTTAAAATATTAATTCTTCTAAATTTTAATTTTTTTTCCTACAGCCTCTAGGAATGAGGACAATCTCATATCTGTTGTCTTCCATGAACAGAGATTTGTCTCTGAATGCAATGACATTTGATTTTTTGGGTGTCTCCTTTCATAAACTAGTTTTGGTCTTTTTTCTCCTGAAGACCTAGCACAGTACATGTAGTAGTAAGATCGCAGAAATATTTGAAAACTGTATAAAAACTGAATGAATGTGGAACTCCATCGTTGCCTTCTATTAGGCAAAAGAAAACTCTCAGTGTCCTGTGAGAAAATTTGGAAGTGATCTGCACAAAAGAATTCAAACAATCTTGAGTCAAAACAATCTTATACCAACTAGAAAAATTGCCCATCAACAAAATAGGGATACAGTGTGACTCTTCTGTGCAAATCTGTTGTACTCAGCCAGAAAAAAACATTTGCATAGGACCCAATAATTAGTAGGTGTATGTGAAAGAGAGCCATGTTGGAGATATTTTGTCTTAATGTGTCCAATTTGTCCTTCTCTCAGGATTGCGCTAATTTGACATGACACGGCTCTCACTTTTTGTAGATAAGACCTTTTAATTTTAGTTTCCCTCCTTTCCAATAAAAGTATTGGCCATTATTAAAAGGAAAAGTACTGAAACACCTAAGGTAGAATTTTTCTATTTTGTGAATTATTTATGTTGGGATGGATTGTTCAAAATCAAAAAGTCACCAAGTTGAAAGGGATGTTAAACAAGCTTGTCTGTGCTGTTGCCTCCAGGCAGAACCACTCTGCTAAATCGTCAAACAGGTGGAATGCTAATCTGACAGAAGCTTCCTTTGTAAAATGTTCCAGAGCTTTACAACCCCTCCTCTGGGAAACTATTCCACGTCTTATTTCCGTTTTTGCACTCTAGGTTCATATAAAGAATATTTTGAGTCAGATGAAGAACTCTTCACATATTTGACTATAATTGGTTTCTCTGATATTAAAAGAAGTCATGGGTACTAGATATTGCAGCAATTCAAAATTTAGATGATATGGATTGGTGTTGAACCAGGTATACCTTTTCCCTTTTTTTTTGTCTTTGAGTAAGTTTTGGAGGATTTTCATTTTAATTCTTCTGAGAAGATGAAAAGTACTCCAAATCCTGAACTCGCCATGTTTCTCCTTACTCTGCCTAGTCTGTCAACACATATTCACTAAATTACTGCTGAATCCCAGATGCCGTGCTAGGTACTGGCATTCAGCAGTTAACAAGAGAGCCATGATTCTTATCTTCCTGGAGCTTGCAGTCTAGCCAGAGTGGTCATACCTTGCCTCCTCCCCTCCTTTATCTATAGAAAATCAAGGGTTTAGAATTGGATAAGGTGATCTATCACCCAGCAATGCACATTGCCTGAAAATCAGAGGCTATAAATAAGTCTAGACTCAATCCAAAAATACACAAGGGAAGTCTAAAGATTTGTAAAAACCAAATCTATGAGCGAAATGGTTAATGGCAAGGCAACCAAACATAAGTAAGGTATAGTCTAGGGCATAGGTATCACAGACTAAAGCTCTCTTTTGCTAAGGTACTAACATACAAAAGGGGCCTTTAGGCATAAAAATCCAATGGCAAGAAGAACCTATTTGCTTTTCACCTACCTTCTTTTCTCTATTACATAAGATGATAAATAAAGTTAGAGTAATTAGGATTATTAGCAGGGCAGAGGTGAAAAAATCATAATAGTAATAAACATAACAATTACAGGTGTATCTTGTTACAACTTGACATTCTTTATTTGGTGTGTTGCAGTGAAACAGTCAGGCAGATCTGATTTCAATTTCGTAGGCATTAGCCATTGGAAAGCAGGGTCCTGGAGTCCTCATTATTTGCATTCCAGGCCCCTAGTACTGAACCAGGAGCAAAATGGGCATTCAGTGGATGAATGTGAATGTCAGAAAACTCCTTACCCTTTTGCCTTAGGGCATGTGTGAACTTGGAAGAGTCTTTGTTCTTTTCTCTCATTTTTCCTATATTAAAAAATAGAAATATACAAGAGAGGGACCCCAAAAACCAGAATTTGTTTATAAAATATTGCGTTTTATTCTTATTTGTTTAAACTTCAGTCACCTTTAAAATCTCTGTTTGATGCCACACACCGAGGAGATGCTTTTCCCACCACTCAAAACAGTTTCTGACCTCGTCAATGTTGATGCCTTTAAGTGCTTCTGCCATTTCTTGTTTCACCTCTTCCACGCTGGCAAAATGTTTCCCTTTGAGGACTTTTTTCCATCCAAGGAAACAAACAAAGAACGTGTCACTTCAGGCAGGATCAAATGAATAGGGAGGGTGGGGCATGGGGTTCATGCTGTTTTTCGTCAAAAACTGCTGAACACAGCATGATGTGGGTAGGTGCACTCATAAATCACCCATCATGAAAAGGGCAAATGCATTGAAAGAATCTCCAAAAAAGAGTTCACTGAAACCAAACGCAGCCTCTCACAACAATGCTAGCTGGCACACTGATGCTGATGGGTTCCTAGAACACATAGGTAGCTGGGGAATCCTGTACTACAAGGGGCCTACCCTCCAAAAAAATTATGTTTTCTTTTTTATTGGGGAAAGGGGTCCTTGTAAGTATGTATGTATTAGTACTGTGTGGAAGGTCAAATGAGAAAGTACCAAGTACATGAAAGGTGCTCAATAAATGTATTTTTGAAGCATTATTTTTATCTTTGCCTTCATTCATTTATCACCAAACTTTAGTATAATTGTCTTTTGGCTTGTATAGAGCATTATAGCAGTAGCTGAGGGTCCTATTTACCTTTGGGGCCTTGCCTGAAGTTTGAAGAGGATCTGCTCTTTCTTATTTGTGTCTCAGAAAAGTTTATTAAAGGGCTGTAGGCTATTTGAAATAGAAAATTATAAAAATTCAAATTATAGTCCTATTACACCATTCTGAAATAATTAAGTTATGTCAGAATGTAATTTTCATGCATTGAAATTTATAATATCAAATTATATGCAATTAAATGCAATTTCCAAGAGATAGAGAGAAACCTATTTAAGGTTTCTATTTTGCCAGTTATTCAGTTTTAAAACCATTCATATCATAAGATTCCTTAACTCTGGCAGGCTAAATGACCACACAGACAATGTCTGGACAGTCCTACAAATGGAGACTAGAAAAAAAATCAATTGTCATTGTATGTCTGGACTAAGATTTTGAAATGATAGAGATTTATACGATAACATTAATAATAATTTTAAAGTGCAGTGTTTCTCATCTTGAAATGCGTTCATTTCTTTCTTTATCCAATCCAGCCACATTGTGAATGTTCTGCAAAGGCATATTTGTGGAACCGTATGAAGTACAAGGTGGCTGGGGCAAAAAACACACAGTGGGGACAGGCAGGGGCACAGCCAGGAATGAGGTTTGTTCATAGTTTTATGGGACATTCATGATACATGGAGAACCAAGACTTGATCCCTGTGGACAATGGAGAGTGACTGAGATTGACAATGATCCACTTGTATTCTACAAAAGATAAGGCTTGATGCAGAAGAGAGGGTGATTTGCATAAGAAAATAACTTGAAACAGAAATACTAGACATAGGGTTGTTTCTAAAATCCAGTCACGAGCTGAGGAACAGCTGAACATAGGTACTGGTGTTGGAAAGACACAAAGGTACCTGAACGAAATATTTTTGTATGCCTAACCCCTAACTGTACCCCACAATAACATAATAAAATAAAATAAAAGGAAAAAAAAAAAAAAGAAAGGAAAGACACAAAGGTATCAGACTCAAGGCAAAATTGACAGGATAGGAGAGAGAGGAATCGGAGACAACACCAATGTTTAAAAGCTTGAAAGACACAGTTTATGAAAGTGCAGTGGCAGCGAGGAAAGTGATGTGTAGATGGTTGCTTTGGCTGTCATTTGCAATTCTTGAATCAAAAAGATATACTAAATTCATGATGGACATTGTTAAAACATACAAAATTTTCACAGTAAATTCAAATATATTTTCTGATTAGGACTACACAATAACTCTGTAAAATAGGTAGATATGTAGATAGGGAATGAAAGGCTCAGAGAAATCATTTCAGTTGGGTAAGATTCCATGGTAATAAGTGTCAGACTCTGTTTACTATGTCATGTGCCTTTCATTAAACACAACCAGTGAAATAGAGTTATGTTTATAAGTAAAGTTATTTGAAATTTTAACATTTATAAAACATTTGCTGTGGAAGCTTGATATCCATTATTCTGTTTAAAAATAGAATAATAAAATTTAAGTTATGAATAACTGTGATTACAGATAAATTCCATTGTTAACTACACAATCTTTTTTTGGTTCTACAAAATTATCTTTTTAGAATTCTCAGGATATTTAAAGTGTGTAGCTTCCATTTGAATACCTCCTAAGTTTGTATAGTTACAGTAGTCAGGTAAACACTTTACTGAGTGAAATGCAAGAGATTGTTATCAATTAAGCCATTAGAATCCATCAATACTCCAGGTTAATTGTCTATATTATGTATTGTCTGCAAGTAACATGCCTTTTAAACACAGTTAGTTGCTATGCATCCATTAGATATCTTGTTCCCAGGTAGTAATTTTAAGGAATAGACAGACAGATGTGGGTTTATGGAGGAGATGGCATAGACATTCTCTCTAGAGAAATAATGATAAATGGATTCTTACCCTATGTATTCTATCTCTTGCACAACTGTGTTTATTTTAGGGGAAATATAGTTTTAATGCCATATTTAGGAAAATCTTTTGCTCTATTACCCAGTCATAATTTTGATTGTTTTAAATCTAGAGTTTCTCCTTTCTTATCAATATATACAATTATAAATATACTAGAGAAATAGGCAAAACCCCCGTAGGCCCTTTCAAACTATTTAATAATCTATGTATGACATAGGCCACAGCTAGGATGTCATATCTTAATCCAAGGGCCCTTGTGTCTGTGCAAGGATAGGTAACCTCTGAAAATGAAGTATGAGCCATTGTTAATTTCCTCCATAAAAAAATCTAGAATAAATAAGTGACAAAAGTCCATTTTATATTATATTCTGTTACATTGGCTTCCATACACATAAAATTGTATGGTTGTGCAGAGCAAGAAGGTTGGTGCAAACACATTCTAGGGAGTGTAGGGGGTGCTAAACTAATCAATTTATCAGATTTTTCTAGCAACCATATCATATATTGGTATATTTGGTTATTAATTCCTGGGGCAACACAACTGTTTCTAATTGAATTTTAATTCTTAGATTTCAACAAAATTGACAAAGGACATAAGTTGTCAGCAGATAGAGTGTCATAAATAATTTTTATAATAAATCACTATGTGATTTTGGACAAACAAATTTGAAGAAACCCAAAGGATTATAAAATGACTTTAACAAAATGTATTCCTTTTCAATATACTTGCTGCAATTTAGAAGGGCCATATAAAGTCGTGCTCTGGTGGAATTCAGTCAGATTCAGCTGCTTACTTACCTGTTTGATCATCAGTTATTTATCAACTTCTCTGTTCCTAGTTTTCCCCTTTTAAAAATCCTAATAGCACGAATAGCTAGATATTTTAGATATATTAATTCATTTAACTCTCATAATAACTCTGTGGGGTAGTGATGTTATTATCTCATTTTAGAGATAAAGAAATGGAAGCTCAAGGAGGTGAAAATAGTGGATATAAATGTACATATTTAAAAAATTTTAAATGTAAAGACTATACAAGGGACTAATAAGAATACTATTTACTTCATAGGGCTATGTAGTGAAGATCAAATGAGTTAAGTAAAATATCAAACACTTTGATCGATAGCCAGAACCTAGTAAACACTATACTAGTATACCTGTCATAACTATTTATGTGATCATAATTGTGTCAGCAGTTAAATATCCAAAGCAATGTAAAGGATGAACATAGCTCATGCTGAATTCTTTCTCACTCTGGCAGTTAATATGTGCCTATGGGTTACACGGAAATATGAACCAAGAGAAAACATTCTAAGAATTTTGGTCTTTTGTTTAAATAGATGTGAAAAGTTGAAATAAATTAACATTTTGATCAATTGTTCACTACAGTATTCATAAGTGTTGATGATTGCTGCCCAACCAAACTGAGGATTGAAAAAATTATCCTCTATAGTCACATAAAATTTTTTCAAAATAGATTGAAAGTCATATATGTTTTTTGTAAATAAATATGATATAGCCAAGGACACCTGCATAATGAACATCTGTATACTGAACCCTGAATTGTACCCCACATCTTTAAAATAAAAACAATTTTTTTAGAAGAAATACTATAGCACAATGAATAAAAGACTTTTAGCCATAAAAATACACATGTATTATATTTAGATAAATTTCTCTAGACAAAGTAGAGAAGAAACATGAGCATTTTCAGCTCTTAAGGAAAACAACAGGCATATGAGTATGCATTTGCTATAATAGCATTTAGATTCAACTTACTACATATTAAAGATTGATGAAACCTATTTTGTATTTATACTATGCTAGATTAATAACATCTATAACTACAGTCATTACGCTTATGAGGACATATTTTAGATTTCAATTTAAAATATACAAGTGCATACATAATTGTTCAAAATTATTTCAGAGAATGTGAGCAAAAACAAAAAGAGGTGAAAGGGACAAACAGAGACTTGAATGTAGGAAACCCATATTCCATGCCTGACTTTGTAAGTGTTACTGGTTTTAGGACCTGGGTAACTGTGACGATTAACTTTAACTTGGCTATGGTATACCCAGACAGTTGGTCAAGCATTATTTCTGGGTATGTCTGTGAAGGTTTTTCTGGAAGAGGTTAGTGTTTGAATCAGTGGACTTAGTAAAGAAGATCACCCTCGCTAATGTGGGAGGGCATCATCCAATTCATTGAGGGTCTGAGTAAGCCAAAAAGTTGGAGAAAGGACAAGTTTTTCTCTCTATTTTTGAAGCTGAGACATCTATCTTCTCCTACTCTTAGACAATGGAACTCCTAATTCTCAGGCCTTTAGACTTGAACTCAATTATACTACAACTTTTCCTGGTTCCCAACTTGTAGATAGCTTGTGATATGACTTCTAGAACTCTGTAATAGTCTCTCTCTCTCTCTCTCTCTCTCTCTCTTTCATCTCCTAGAGGTTCTGTTTCTCTGGAGGATCTTGGCTAATACAGTAAATTTACTTGATGTCTCTGAACTTCAATTTTTTTGTCTGTAAAATAGGATCATTAAAATTAAATAATAAATATTAAAAAGTATAGTACTCTAAAAGTATAAAATATAGAATAACTGATCAAGAAAACTACTGAGAAACGTTTCTTGCAAGATTCTTACAGCCCAAGGTGTGGAATTTTTTCAAATGTGTTAAATGTTTTTTTAAAATATTGTTTATAGAATTTACTTTTCAAATTATGTCTTCTGGTATGCAAAATACACCTTCAGCTATTTCCAGAAACCTTAGGAAACAGTATATTTTTTTATAGTCCATATGTAAATTGGTGAGAACAATTTTTTTTAATGTGACTACAAGGTGAAAAGTAGTTTTCTTCCTTGGTTTGTAAACTTGCTCTGTAGATAATTCCAAAGGGGAAAACTTGTCAGAAGACTGTCAGTGTTTTCAGAATCAGAAAACAGTGTTTTAAGATCTCATTAAAAACTAAGAACCACTTGCATGTAGACATCCTGGTGTGTTTGCCAAAAATTTGTATTTACCTTACAATCACAAGTTGTATCTTTCCCAATTATGTGTAAAATGATATATTTCAGTTCACATCTGGCACTGAGCTAACATCACTAACTGACCAGTTACCTGGTGATACTAGAAACCAAAGCAAAATTACCTTAAGGAACTCAATTAGTGGGTCAGTTTGTAAATTTTCACACCATTCCTACCATTTTCTTGTCATTTTTTTTTCTTTTTTGGAAATAGGATATTTGCAGGATATGAAATCATCAGTATATTCTTCATGGCACCCTGTCTAGATTCTTCATTGCACTCTGTTGATCACAAAAATACTCACAGATACCTATTCCATAATTTGTAACAGTGACTCTAAGATAACTTTGGTGAGGGAAAGTTTCAGAATAGTTTGGAATAAAGCAAAAGACTACATACTAAGGAACTATCAATGTATGAGTTATGACTGTTTTTCACCTTCCTCTGGACTATAGTGACTTAAGCAAATACGCATTTGTTTCTACAATAATGAATTCAGAGACATATGGCCCAACTTAAGCCTTCTAATTTGGTTTGCCATGTTAATCTGTGACTTTCTTTCTTATGCTCAAAGATGGCTACTCTGTCTCCAGGCATGACTTCAACATTGTCCTCAGAAGGAAGGGGAAAGTCGAAGGGCAAAAAAGCAAGCACCAACTGAATGTTCCCTCTTCTTTCCACTCCCCCCGACTTCTCTTTCTCCTCTTGCTACCACCCACTCTTCTGACTTTTTTTCAACCCCTCTCTCCTCCCACCTCCTCTCCTTCCTCCTCCTTTTTCACTTCTTCTTGCTCTTATTTTCCTTAGGAAAGCAATAGCTCCTCTAGCTATAATAGCCACCTGTTGCTCATTGTTCACAATTGTATCACATGGCCATTCCTCATGGCAAGAAACCCTGGAGGATGGAGAGTTTTCTAGACACATTACTGCCCCATATATAAACAGGTGTTCTGTTATTGAGGAAGAAGTATTGTTTAACTCTGTTTGACTCACTCTACTTTAATGTTGCACTGACTTTTTTTTTTAAGTTCAATGAACTCTAATCACACTTCACTATATTCACTATATGTTTTGTTTTGTGGTGACTTGTGTACTCAGTTGCATGTCATGTACTCAAAATTAAAGACAGAATCTTAATTCTTCCTTGTTTATCTCCTAGCACACAGAGAGCTGAACATATGATTTATTCTTTTCTCATTTTAGATTTGAAATAGTTCTGGCTCTGGAATATGTTAAAACGACTGTGAAATTTCTAATACATTTTTTAGTATATATGACTTGAATATTGGTGCACTTAATGTTGACCACTCAATAAATTAATCTCAACACTTTTGCAATTGGAGCCAAATTACTTGATTTGGTTGAGAGCATGAAATAGTCCACGTTATGCTGTATTAATTCTAGGGCATTGCTTCAGTGTGGAAAACTTGCATATAATTTTCACACTACCAAAAGTATCTCAGATTAGTAATGCTGAGTGGGATTCCTCTGAATGGTGGTATGGAGTCTGAGCAAAAACTTTGCGTCAGACAAATGTGGGAATGACCACGGTTTCTTCTAAATATTAGTTTGTGTGTTTATGTAGACAAAGCATCCTCTAGTTCTATTTTCTTTTTAGATATTTTAACAGAGTTTATTTCACTATATTGCAATGTAAGACATTTTCTTCTTTACCTTAAAATAATCTATATGCCGTAGCCTAGCAAAATCCTGAATCATAATCAAAATAAATGTTGAATGAATGAATAAACTGGGGTCAGTTTCTAAGTCTCTCTACACTATAATTTCCCCATTAGTAAACATATATGTCAAAGTGTTTCCTGGTTGGAGTAATACAACACACTAATTTGGAATTAGAAAGACACGAGTTTGAGTCCCAGCTTTTCAACTCACCATCTTGTAGAAACCACAAAAATAACTTTTTAATTAATGCATTCTTTCACACACTCCTTCAACTACATGGCAAGAAGTGTTCTAGACACTGGAAATATATGACTTGAAAAACATGTTTTCTAGTGGCTCATAGTTTTCTATGAGAGACAGAGACCATGTATGATAAATACTTTATGTCTATTTCTTTACCTTTCAGTTGTATTAGTAATGCCTGCTTCCCAGGTTTGTGTGGATTCAGTCTACAGGTATCCACGCCGATCATGCTTTATAATGTTCAAAAAACACTTTTGAAAAGTTAAAAGAATTTCAACATCCTTTTTGGCATTATGACATCAAAATTATTTGGGATTCTGAAAAGTAAGGCACACTTGTGGGACATTGGAACTTTTCACAGCTGTTTTTCAACATGAATCACTGGAACATACTGAACTGCCTGGAAATACTGAATTTAGAAAAGCTTCTACTAGATTTCTTGTTACCATTTGATATTTGTGTTCTCAACTTAGTTTATCCTGCTCAAATTATTTAGCTTTTGGACACTGGATATAATCAAAATTATTTGGATTACAATTTTCTCAGCTATCTCAAAAATAAAATAGAGCTAGATGCATGCTAGTGCATAAGAGAGAGGCTAATTCACTTTATGCAACAGATAACTGTGTTGGGAGTCCCAAATACCACCCCCAATTTCAGTGATTCTCTAGGAGGACTCCCAGGACTCAGCATATAGTCATAGTCATAGCTATGATTTGTTACATGGCCATGATTTATTGCATGGCAAAAGGATACAACACAAAATCAGCAAAGGAAAAAGGCACATGGGGCAAAGTCAGATACAAGCTTTCAAGAACTCTGTCCCAGTAGAGCCACATAGGACTCACTTAATTCCCCCAGCAATAAGTTGTTACAATACCTTGAAATGTTGCCCACTAGGAAAGCTCATTAGGGGGACCAGTCATGTACGCACTCTCTGCCTAGGATCTACCAAAGTTTAGTGCTTCCAGAAGGCAGTCAGATACTCAGCATAACACATTTTTTTTTTGGTACAATCAATTCAGGCACATAATACCCCCTTATCAGTTAGGAAATAATGCAGTGTCTCTGTAAATCAGTGTTTCCAGATGCTAAGCAGTCTCAGGCCTGCTATGTTAAATCTTTTCTATACAATGCCTAAGGATATTTGATTGAAAAAGATGCCTGTCCTTTTGGAGTCTGCACTGCTTGCTAAAAGGAAGGGTGAGAGGTGCAGAGGTTAAGGCAGGAATATGTGCAATCCTACCTCCCCTTTCCTTAAAGGAGACAAAGTTTGGCAATATATAGATAATTGTATATCTCTTTTCTTCTCTTTGATTTTGCTGTTCATCACAGTTTTCATCAGAGTGAACAGAGGTGATTTTAAACTTCCTGTACATTGCAAGACAACATCAACTGTATTCCTGTGCTGTACATATATCGGAGCTTGCAATTTAAAACCAACCTCTGCAGAACTCTTTGGCAATGTGAGAAATCCATTTATAAAGTTCAGTTTTTAAGTCATTTATCCTGTAAATTCAGAGTTTAGCATTTTGAGATTCTGAAAAGTAAGTCACACTTGTGGGGCATTGGAACTTTTCACAGCTGTGTTTCAACATGAATCACTGGAACATACTGAACTGCCTGGAAATACTGAATTTAGAAAAGCTTCTACTAGATTTCTTGTTACCATTTGGTATTTGTGCTCTCAACTTAGTTTATCCTGCTCAAATTATTTAGCTTTTGGACGCTGGATATAATTGCACAACCAAAAATACCTTTTATACCTCTGTCAACAAAGCAAGATATTATAGAATCAGCAATTCATATATCATGATACCTTATTATATTTTTCTTGCTATAATCTTGCTGGTTTTATTTTAGGACTGTAACTAGATGGCCTTTATCCAAGAAAGTGAGTGATTATTTTAGTGAGCAGAAAAGGAGAAAAAAGTGTGTAGGACTAAAATATTTAAATTGCTGCTTTCTTTGCAGCTGTAATACTTGTAACGGTCAGGACTACAATATTTAGAATTCAAGGGTATTTATCTCTATCTTAAAATATTTTGAGGATCATAATGGTTTGCATTTGCAGTTCTTTGAGATATAATAAGAATTGATCAAAAGGAGAAAGGGAGGCTGGGTGCTGTGGCTCAAGCCTATAATCCCAGTACTTTGGGAGGTCAAGGCGAGAGGCCTGCCTGAGTTCAGGGGTTCAAGACCAGCCTGGGCAACTTGGTGAGACCTTGTCTCTACCATAAGTCAAAAAATAAGCCAGGTGTGGTAGTGCGCATCTGCAGTTCCAGCTCCTTGGAGGGCGGAGGCAGAAGGATCGCCTGAGCCCAGCAGGTCGAGGTTGCAATGACCATGAGCAGTGTGTCACTACACTCCAGCTTGGGCAGCAGAGTGAGACTCCAACTCAAAAAAAAAAAAAAGTAAAAGGGTATTTTCCCAATCCAATATTATACAAAAAATAAAAGGCGAGCAAAAATCTTTTTTTCTTGTTAGTATTTTAAATTCTGGAGGAGGATTAGTCTGAGTTGTAGCTATTTGTTTCCAGCACTTATTACAGTTTAATGCAAAATATGTGTGGGATTTAGTAATAATATCCTTACACCACTGCAGTTGTATACAGCTAAATAGTTACACTGTGTCAAAAATGCTGCATTTATCTAAACTTTAAAAGTGTATTTTTACATTTAGACAACAATGTAACAGCATGTATTTTTAAACTATTATTTGTCTATGTGCTGTTATGTTAAAATATTTATTGCCTCTAGGGTTTTGTAACAATTAAAGACATGGTTTATTTCCGGGGACCAACATATTCAATTATTGGGAAATAATATAAAGAAATATTAGAATAAAAACAATTACTTTGTATATGTGTGTAATTAGACACAAAAAGAATAATAAGGAACAGAAAATATTTTCAAATAAATGCATTTTTAAATGAATATGCTCTAGTATATGGCATTTTAATATCACCTGTATAATCACGTGTGATCTATAGATAGTATTATTCTTATTTAGAATATTCGTTGATTGAACAGAATACTGATTTCCTAAGATAGTTCTAATTTCTTTGTATTTTATTCTCCTTATCAAAGCTGACTTATGATTATATAAAACTAGAAATCATTGATAAGAATTTTTTTAAAATGTACAAATATGTGGAAATTAAATAACATGTTGCCGAATAACCAATGCCCAAAAGAGGAAATCAAAGAGAAATTTAAAAATCATCTTGAGACAAATGACAATGGAGACACAATGTATCAAAACCTATGGAATGTAGCAACAACAATTCTGAGAGGGAAGTTTATAGCAGTAAATGCCGATATTAAAGAAGGAAAAAAAAATACTACAAAATAGACTCGCTCTTTATGCCTCAAGGAATTACACAGAACAAAAAACCAAAACACAAACAAACAAAAATTCTAAAGCCGAAGTTAGCAGAAGGAAGAATAATAGAAATCAGAACGAAAATAAATCAAATATGGTACAGAAAACCCATAGAAAAAAATCAATAAAGTCAAAAGTAATTTGTTTGTAAAAAATAAACGAAGTTGATAATCCCCCAGCTAGACTAAGCAAAAAAAAAAAAAGAGAGAAGATTTATATAAATAAAATCAGAAGTTTAAGAAAAGACATGACAAGAAATACTTTAGAAATATTATTATAATAGGAGACTATTATGAGCAATTATATACCAACAAATTGGATAACTTAAAGGAATTGGATACACTTGTAGAAAAATATAACCTAGCAAGATTGAATCCAGGAGAAATAAAAAGGTTGAATAGACCAATAAAAAATAAAAATATTTCATTTATTTAATTTAAAGTCTTCCAACAAAGCAAAGCCCAGGACCAGTTGGCTCCATGGCTGAATTCTACAAAACCTTTAAAGAAAAAGTACTACCAGTATTCCTTATACACCTTTTTAAAAAATAGAGCTAAAAGAAATATTTCCAAGCCACATTTTAAAATGCCAGCATCACTTTGATTCATAAGCCAAAGACACCACAAAAAAAGAAAACTACAGGCCAATATCACTGATTAAACACGAATATAAATCTCCCAAAATATTAGCAAATTAAATAAAACAACACATCAAAAAGCTTACCCATCACGACCAAGTGGGATTTATCACAGGCATGCAAAACTGATTTAACGTATGCAAATCAATGTGGTACATCACGTTAACAGGCACTGAGATACCACCTAACTCCAGTCAAGATGGCCATCATTAATAACTCAAAAAACAACAGATACTGGAGAGAATGCAGGGAAAAGCGAACACTTCTACACTGTTGGTGGGAATGTAAACTAATACAACCTCTGTGGAAAACAGTTTGGCAATTCCTAAAAGATCTAAAAATCAACCTTCCATATGACCCTGCAATCCCCCTACTGGAAATATACCCAGAAGAACTCAAATAACTCTATGAAAAAGACACCTGCACATGTATGTTTATTGCAGTATTGTTCACAACAGCAAAAACATGGAACCAACCGTGCTGCCCATTGAAAATGGATTAGATTTTAAAAATGTGGTACACATACATGATGGAATATTATGCAGACATAGAGAAGGACAAAATTATGAACTTGGATGGACTTAGAGTCTATAATACTGAGTGATCTATCACAAAAACAAAGAACTGAATATCACATGTTCTCACTCATAAGCGGACCTTGAACAATTATTGTAATACTATTTTAAAAAGGATTGGCAGTAGTGGGAAACTGCCTGGGGAGAGGGGGGATTGGCAGTAGTGGGACTCTGCCAGGGGAGGGGGGGTCACACCTCATCAACAAGGGTACCAGCATAATGAACATTTGTGTACATAACCCTGAATTATTGTACCCCATGTCTTTAAAATTAAAAATTAAAAAAAAAAAACAAACAGAATGGAAGATAAAAAACACATGATTTTCTCAATTAAGAAAGAAAAAGCATTTGACAAAGTTAAGCATCCTTTCTTGATTAAAAACCCCTAATAGTTTAGGTATAGAAAGAAAGTTCCTCAGCAAAATAAAGTCCAATCATGAAAAACTCACAGCTAACATCATAATCAATAACAACCTAAACCTTTTTCATCAAGATCCAGGACAAGGCAGGGATGCCCACTGTCACCACCTCTATTAAATATTGTACTGAAAATAGCAGGAAGAGCAATCAGACAAGAAAAAGAAAGACCACACATCCATATGAAAAAGAAAATAAGTAAAATTATCTATATTTGCAGATGACATGTCTATATGTAGAACACCTTGAAGATTTCACATTGAAAATATTAGAACTAATGAATGAACTCAGTAAAGTTGCAGGATATAAAATCAATGTACAAAAATCAGAAGCATTTCTATACACAAATAACTACCTAGCTTTAAAAAAAATCAAGAGAATAAACCCATTTATAACAGCTTTAAAAGAAAAAAAAACTTAGAAATAAATGTAAGCAAGAACATTAAAGATTTATACAGTGAAATCTATAAAACATTGATGGAAAACATAATACATAAATACATAGAATGATACCCTGTGCTCATAAATCAAAAGAATTAATATTGTTAAAATATCCATACTACCCAAAGCAATGTACAGATTTAATGCAAGTCCTATCAAATTACCAAAGATATTCTTCACAGAAATAGAAAAAAATGATCCCAAAATATGTCTGGAACCTCCAAAAAGCACCAAATAGCCAAAGCAACACTGAGAAATAAAAACAGTTTGTGGCATCACATTTTCTGGTTTAAAAATCTGTAATAATCAAAATAATACAGTAATGGCATACACACAGTAACATATACCAATGGAACAGAATAAAGACCCCCAAAATAAATATAAACATACATGGTCAACTAATTTTTGACAAAGGCACCAAGTGGACATGGTGAAGAAAGGATAGTCTCTTCAATAGGTGGTTCTGGAAAAACTGGCATTTCACATGAAAATAATAAAATTGGACCCTTATGTTACATCATACATTAAAAAATCAGCTCAAAATAGATTAAAGACCTAAATGTAAGACCTGAAACTATAATACTCCTAGATGAGTACATAATTTTGACATTGGCCCTGGCAATGATTTTTTGATATCATTCCAAAAGCTCAGGCAAAAACTTCTGCGCAGCAAAGGAAACAGTCAACGAAATGAAAAGACAGACTATGGTCTAGGACTACATATCTGATAATGGACTAATATTTAAAATTTACAAAGATTATTACAACTTAATAGCAGAAAAACAAATAACCCAATTCAAAAATGGGCAAAGGGCTTGACCATACATTTCTCCAAAGAAGACATAAGAATAGCCCACAGGATATGAAAAGGTACTCAACATCAAAATCATCCAAGAAATGCAAATTAAAATCACTGTGACATATCACCTCATACTCATTAAAATGGCTATTATAAAAAAAGACAAGATATAAATGTCGGTGAGGGTGTGGGAAAAAGGAAAATCTAATACATCATTGTTGCTAATGCAGATTGGTGCAGTCATTATGAAAAACAGTATGGAAGTTCCTAAAGAAATTAAGCATAGAATAACCATATAACTCAGCAATTTCTCTTTTGGATATATTCTTTTGGATTTCATTCCCAAAGGAAGTGAAATCACCACTTTGCAAAGATATCTGTACATCCATATTCACTGCAGCATTGTTTACAATAGCCAAGATATGGAAAAAACCTGTCGGTCAACGGATGAATGTATAGAGAATATGAGGATATATGAATATACATGTGTGTATGTACACAAAGGACAAGGGTAAGAAGTAGCAGATATGCAGGATAACCAAGTCTAGTGATCTAATATACAATATAACTATAGTTCATAAACTATAGTGTATTAACTGTATTAAGGATTTTTAAAAATAAATATATTTTAGCTGCTCTTGTTCCCCCGCCCTCAAAAGGTAACTATGTGAGATGAGAGATAAGTTAATGTGATTCACTAGAGGAACGATTTTGCTAACTCTATAATCCCATAACATGCTATAAACCTCAGATATATGCAATACAGTAGAAAAAAGTTTGCTTTCCAAAACTTACTTAAATACAGATTCAATTTTTAGCCTTCTATGATTTTGTAATTAATGAATTTTTAAAATTTTTCTGTGATACAAATTAATATAAATGAACAACTGAGGAAAAATTGTCAGGCTATTATCTAGTTTATTAATGTGGCAAAATATAGGCTTTGCTTTTTAAAATCGTGTATTTGCATCACTGGAATTTTGAGAAATCATCATAGCTTAAGTATTATTTTTTAAATGTCTATTTTATTTTATTTTTTTTGAGTTGGAGTCTCACTCTGTCCCCCAGGGTGGAGTGCAGTGGCATGCTCACGGCCACTGTAGCCTTGACCTGCTGAGCTCAGGCGATCCTTCCACGTCAGACTTCCAAGTAGCTGGAAACACAGGCATGTGCTACCATGCCCAGCAAATTTTTTTTGATAGAGACGAGGTCTCAGCAAGTTGCCTAGATTGGTCTCGAACCTCTGGGCTCAGGCAAAGCTTAAGTATTATTAAAACTATTATTTACAAAAATACAGAGTCAAAGCCAATTCTTATGATTCAAATGTATTAAGTATCTAGTAACCATATAAACATTAGTTATTTCATCAAATCTCTTGCTTTAGTGGGAGATGCTTACAAGTAGATAGATATTTACAATACAATCTGATAAGTACAATGTCCAAAATCAATAAGAATACTGTGGAAATAGAAGGAGCACCTAAGTGTAACAATAAAAGGGACTAAATTTATGAAGTCTTTTCCAAAGGGATGATACAGAAGTTGAATTATTACATGATTCACATATACGACACCTTATCATTCACAATTCATTATATTTTAAAACAATTTTAAATTAAAATCTGGCAGACTCAACATGTTCATCCCCAAAACTGTTACTTTAAGCTATAATAATATTGACTTGACTCGTCATTTCCTTCTTTCTCTTTAACCTGAGATACCATATCTAGCTAAAAAAGGCAGAAAAACAGAAAGAGATTAGCCAGTTCTCAATAGAAATTACTTCATAATGTTCACAGGTAGGATAACTATCATACTGGTTTATCCAATATCCCTTGAGATTTTAGTGGCGGCCCATATCCCAGGAAAACCTTCAGCCCCAGACAAAATGTTGGTTAGTCATTCTATTTGTGGGCTCTTCCCATCAATGTGATATATCACTACACTTCTATTTGCATGTGTGCATTGAGATGAAAAAGGTTTTGGTAAGTCATGTCATCTAAAGACTCAAAAGCAAGAACTTTGTCGAAATAACTGTGGAAAACATGCACAAAAAGGATACTTCCTATATAAATGCTGAAAATTATAGAAGGAAAGCCTAGGAATTTATGGTGTATCTAAGTAGAAATTTAAAGTAAAACTGAAATTCATAATACAGTTCTGCTTTGACTTTTCTGCTTCCAATTGTCTCCTGTGTTTTTCTCCCCAGACTCCCAACATGGGCACACATATTTTTTTTTTCTCCTACATTTCAGCAAGACAAAACAACCTGCTGCCATGTAGTGTGGTAGCCACCTTACCCATGGGTTTCTTTCTCAAAGTTCATTAAGACTTTTCATATCTATTTTCAATTTTATAGATCATTCCATATTATGAGCCACTGGAGACTATTTTGTCTTTGAGTTTCTCCCTTCTCTTGATTTATTGACACCACATTGTCTTGATCTTCCTCACTCAAATCCTTGGCCATTATTCTCCCCAATTTGTTCTTGTGTTCCTCTTATTTTTTTCACACTTAAATTTAAGTATTAATATTCCCTGGATTTTTGTCATTAACTTCTCTCATTAAATCCACACATTCTGTAGGCATTGCAGATACAACAGCAGATTTTTTTCAAACGATAAAATTTCTATAATTAAGGAGCTCAAATTTTAGTGGGAAGAAATGAACAAAAATAAATTTAAAAATATAATAGCTTATCATATGACCTTGAGCATTATGAAGAGAAATAAAGCTAAGAAAGAGTCTCCTTTATACTCAGAGCTGCTGCAACAAATTACCATACACTTGAAACAACTGCAGCTATTCTCTCACAGTCCTGGAGATTGTTCTTGTTAGAAATTCCCTCTAAGGCAGTGCAGAGAATTGGGGTGACAAAAACCTGCAATTTATTTTCTCACAATCCTGGAGGCCAGAAATCTTAAATCAAGGTGCTGGCAGAGCCATACTCCCTTCAAAGTCTCTAAGGGAGAATATTGATTGATTGCCTCCTCCGGCTTCTAGGGCCTCCAGACATTCGTTGGCTTTAACATCACTCCAATTTCTGCCTCCATCTTCACATGCCTTGTTCCCTGTGTATGTTCATTTCTTCTATGTCTCTGTCTTCAAATTTTCTTTAAGGATATAGTCATTGGATTTAGGACTCAACTAAATCCAGTATTGACAGCATCTTAACTTGATTACATCTGCAAAGAGGTTATTACCAAATAGGATCTCATTCACAGGTTTTAGGTAGACTTGAATTTTGGGGAGACATAAATTTTGGGGAGACCAGGAATGTTGGTGGCAGAGGTTGACTGGGAGGATGAGGAAGTCAGTGAGGTGTCTTTATCCAAACAGCTTGTGGGCACCTCAAACTCAACATGTCCAAAACCGAAGTAATCATAATTGTGTTTTAAACTAGATTCAAGCGCTTACAAACTCCTGTTCCTCAGCAAGAAATGTGTGGATCATCTTAGACAATTAGTTCTCACTCCTTATTCTAAGAAACTTTAAAGCCTGTCAACCCTACTTCCTAGAAATCTATTTTAAAAATCTTCATAATGAATTCTACTACCTTTATTTAGACCATTCTTGTTTCTCTCCAAGTTCTTGATCCCATTCTCTTACTGGCTCAGAGGGAATTTCTAACAATAATAGCCTTATCATGTCACCTCTTTGCAAAGCATCCTTTAATAACTCCAAAATTTGTTTATTTATTTATATTTTATCTTAAAGATTTGGGGTACAATTCAGGATTAGGTATATTAGTTGGCCTGTGCAGTTAAAGTCTAGGCCTCCCTTTGATCCCCATTTTGCCTGGTTTGAGATCAGGTACCCTTTTTGATGTCATGTGTTCCACCCTCACCCTGGCAATATCCCTCTACTGCCAATCTTTTTCATATGGTATTATGGTAAATGTTCAGGGTTCACTTATGAGTGAGAACATATGGTACTCAGTTCTTTGTTTCTGTGATAGATTGCTGAGTATGATAAATCCATCTAAGTTGCTGCAGTAAATCCATCTAAGTTGCTGCAAAGTCCATATGTTTGTCCTTTATGGCTGCATGATATCCCATTGTGTATATGTAACACATTTTTTTATCCTGTCCAGTTTTGATGGGTAGCATGGTTGGTTCCATGCTTTTGTTAATAACTCCAAAAACGGAGATAAACTATAGGTTTCCTTACAAGAACATAGAAATTCCACACAGTTTTTCTTAGCAGATGCTACTGAGGAAGCTCTCTTGACTCAAAAAGTCTTTTCATGACTTCCAAAATCTTTTTACCCCTGTACCAACCAATACTCTCAGTTCTTCACCCACTACACTATTTTAACATTCTATAACTAGCCATACTCTACAGGTTGCCACTTGCCAGCCAGCCCTGGCTACCATCCTCATCACCTCCACCTGTTCATGAGCACCTACAATGTATCTGTAATTTTTAGGCACTCTCTGCAAGTAATTTTTGACTCACATTACAACCCTTAATAAGGTAATGTTATGATTCCCATTTTATAAATGAGAAAACTGAATCACAAGAGCTTAAATTTCTTTCTTACAAGATCTTTCATCATATGCAAAATACGGTTTTCTTACCTACCAATTGGGATTAACAATACTCACTTCATAGAACCAGCATTATAGGAATTAACATAACAAGAATCATCACACCTTATAATCTTCTGATAGGAGAGAAAGTGGTGCTGAAGGAGAAGGTGCTGCCCAAGATAAAGTCAGTCCTAAGCCTGTAATAGGACTAAACTGATGCTTTTCCCATTCTGCCAGATCTCTGCCCCTTAGACTCAGGTGGGGCTACCTAACACAACCAGAGTGTAGAAACAGAGTTGAGGGGAGAGTGCTCTGGTCATTCACTCATTTAATGAACATTCCTCCTGGATCTTTTATGTACCAAATACTAAAATTACAAATATTCACTTTAAAAAAATGGTCTTCTCCTAAAAATTTAATCACTCAAAAAGATAAATTGATATATGAATCTGTTTACGTCAATAATAATTTTTACTTCCTCTACAAATATTTATTGAACACTTACTCTGAGCCCAGTGGCCTTCAGGTATGAAACATAATCCCAATGTTCCAATCTACCAGGTAGAGGTTTACAACGTCCATATGACAATATATAAAAGAGCTCATGAAAATGTCACCTTGAGTGTTAAATGAAGCTTTTGATGTGCTTACGTTAAATCTTGCTTTGTTATTTTTTTTCATGATCTTTGCTTCCTCATCCCGTCACTCTCCACACATCTCTTCATTCTCCTGTGTTAATTACCATATAGTGTATCCTGAGCTAGTCCATCAGTAACTGGATGAAAAAGTATGTATCTTGTTTATTTTTGAAATGCTTACCACATCCCGCCACGCACTAAATAAAATAGAATAAAATGTAGCCCAAGGCTGGTACCTGAAAAATGACTGGTAATAAAACCACAGTTATTAAAGACAGAGTGCAGATTGCAATATGAATAATAGTTATCTCTGCAAGTCTGCCCTGTGGCTACTGTGGGACCTCAGAACTGTCTAGGGTATGATCTCAGGCAAGAACGTTAGTGTACTCATCTGTTGGCTGAAGAAAAAAGAAGCAATATTCTTAGTATCTGCTCTACTCTTCAGTACAACTTTGGCATTATGAAAGGAAAGTAGAAAAGAGAAAGCCTCCTTGAGGGCAAAGGCTGGCTTGGTGCTGAAACACCTGCCTAGAGAGTGTGACAACTGATATGATGTGTAGGGAAAGTCTTTAATCCATGTTGGATCATCTTATAGTTATAGGTTTAAGGCATTAGAAAAAGGTAATCCTAAAGTGTCTTGAAAGAATTTGATATTTGACATTGGAAGGAAAAAACAAAACAAAACAAAACATTCATGTGGTCATTACAGGAAAATCAGAATGCCATTACATTTTCTTGTCTTTATTTTATCATTTAGAATTTATTTTCATTACGGACTAAATACAAAAAAAATTTAATTTGTAAGACTTCAAAAAGTTTTCACATGGTCCTAACTATATGTAAAATTTACAACCTAACTTGAATAAAGTTATTTGACCTCACTTGGTGAAACTTCCTTATTGACAACATAGCTATAAGTCTGTCCATGGCATTTCATAGTTAAGCAATTAAGTTACAATTATTCTTGCAAGTTGTTAAGCTGATACAGTTAAGCTATAGATTTTATATTTTTTCAATTTGCATTTTAACCACATTAAAAAAAAATAAATTGCTCTATTTTTTTTCTCAAATGTACCACATAGATTTTTTATTTTTTAAAAAATATAGAACAGGTAACTTCCTCTTATTTAGTGTTTATCAATTTTAAATCACAACAAAAGAAACAGTCAACCAAGCATGAATAGGCTTTCTCATTAATATACACATCTTTAAGTTCTGAAGAGAAAGAGCTCATGAAAATGTCACCTTGAATGCCAAATGGAGCTTTTGATGTGCTAACACTGAATCTTCCCTATGTTTTCCTCATACAAAAGATTTTACTAGTGCTTTTTCAGTACAAGCTCACTCAATTAAAGATTGGGGCAGAATCGGGAGACAGCAAGGCAAGAGGTTGCCAAGGATCAACACAAGACCTTGTGTTTGTTTGTGGTACTGATCGACTCAGCGATTAGTTATGTTTCATTCTGAAGCCAAAACAAATCTGACCAGTGTTCCCATTCACTGTGTTTGTCACTACTTAATAACTAAGGTCACCACTGGTTCTTTTTATTAGTCTTCACAACTATTCTGTGTTAATGACTAGTACCCTAGATCATCGGTGGCATCAAAACGACTGGGCTTTAAGTTACAATTTTAAAGAGCAGGCACTTCCAATTATGTCTCTCATCTGTACTGTCCTTGTTCACTGAGTATAAAACTAGTCCTTTTATTGTGCAAGCAACTCTAAACTCTTGACTAGACTGAGCCCCACACAGCTTCGGCAATTCCTCCAACTTGCTTCCCCATCAAATCCGTTGCATTGAGATTTCTGGAACCTACATTCATCATAAGAACAAAACAAAAAGAAATAAAAACTCCTTTATGTATTCTCCAGTGTTGTAGAACAATCTTTCTATTGCTTATCTTTGCTGACACATGGCTTAGTCCAGTCCAAAACAAACAAAAAGCCTCTGAATACTCCTGACAACTGTACTTCAATCTCTTTCTCCTAATCTTTATATGAACATTCTCAAAATATTATTTTATGCTTTTTTCTCTAATTTCTCATTCCCTATTCAACTAACTAGAAATAATTTTTACCCTTTATAATTCTAGCAAAATATTTTTTTAATATGGTCATATATGATCCTGCCATTTTCAAATTCAATGACTAATTTTCACATCTCGTTTTATTGGACTGTTCTGATGTATTTGAAACGGTGGAAATTCTAAACTTTCCTGATATGTCATTCTAAATCTTTCACAATTCCTTCTTAAGTTTCTCACCCTTAAATGTTGATTTAATGCATTATGTCATCCTTGATCTCAGGCTATACATTTCGTAGAGTGATTGCTTCCAAACTCTACATTTCCATTTGCTATCACCATGCCAAAACTTGCTCATCTAATAACCTTCGAGGCAGATTTTTTTCAGGTTTCCCATGCTTTTCCTCATTGTCAGATATTAAACTTTGGACTCATGGATTAAATAGCATGCATGTCTTTGCTTGTTAGCTGTATTGAAAGTATCAGTCTCTCACCAAAATACCCATACTGCAAATCTGGAGTCATCATTGAAAAATCTCAACCTTGCTGTCAATTACTCATCAAATTACTGCTAACTTTAGCTCTAAAATAGGTATAGAATCTATTGTTTTACACCCATCCTGCTCTGGTTCAGGCTTTTACTATTTCTGAATTCCTGATATAGCACCAAACCTACCTCACATCTCTAACCTTATTCTTATTTTGTGTAAACCCCCAAACAATACTCTTATGAAGACACAACAATGACTATGTCATTCTTCTTCTAGACGTATTCCCTATAATTGCCTGACTTGTACTTTTATGTAGCTGTCTCCGTGCACCAATGATCTCACAATAATGTGCTTCTGGATTTATAGTGATCTTCGCCATCTGAAATGCCTTCTGTTTCCACTGTCAATCAGTTATTATGCATTTGTCCATAAGAATACAGCTCAGTTATTATCTCCACTAGGAAGTCTTCCTAACCTTCCCAGATTGAATTAGGTGCCATTTCTCAGTTGTTCTTCAGTGACCAATTATTATAGCTGTCACTTGACTGTTTCATATTTGTTTCTTTTTGTGTCTATTTCCCCATGAGCCTGTGAGTTCTCTTGCAAGGTGCCCAGAACAAAATTGTCATTAAAATGCATAAATTGAAAATCAAGGAAGTAATTCACTTTTAATTTCCCTTTGTTCATGAAAAAACAGGAATACATTGTAGGTATTCATATTCAGAGAGTGATGTAATTAATGAGATCTTTCTTCAGATCTTTATTTTTGAAGATCGAGAACATGAAACGGGAGATAAATTCCTTATATAATCATAGCCTATAAACATCCAATTGTTCATTTCTTAGAAACTATTTTCTTAGAATTATCATCTAATTGAGACTCTCTTTCAACCTGGAATTTTATCCAAGTCAGAACTGCTGTTCCAAGGATTATTCTTGTTATTATTTTTTTTATAAATCTTTGACCTACCTTTTCCCATGTTCTGCTTTCACAAAAGACTGGCCATTGGAGGAGAACATGGACATCAGCAGAACCCCTGTTATAGGAAGGTCGGACACGATTGTGGAAAAACATCAGCTTAGAAATGGATATATTGGATTTTAATCCGAACAATTTAATGGCTGTGTGATATTGAGCAAATTTCTCAACCACTCTGGGCCTCACTTCAAGGCTTTTAAAATGTGAATAACAGTACTACTATATAAAATTATTTGGAGATTACATAAGTTAATGGCCTTAAAATACCTGGCATAATAATTTTATTTCCTCTTTCTCCACTGGAGTTGATATGCAAGAACAGAATGGGAAAGCCTAAAAGAGCTAAATAAATTTAAGTATATACTATTTGCATATTCTCTAATTTATATTAACACGTATAATGAAAGCAATGCTTCTCAAAAATAAAATTCTCAGTATAATAAAATAAAAATGAGTATGGTAAGAAATTGCTGAATAGGTTCTCCTCTCCCCAGTGGTAGGTGGTGGAGGCTTTGTCGAAGATGAGTTGGTTGAGAAATTGAGGTTTTGCTTCTGGAATCTCAGTTCTATTCCATTGGTCTATATGCCTGTTCCTGTACCAATACCAAGCTGTTTTGATTACTGTAGCTTTGTAGTAAAGTTTGAAGTCTGGTAATGTGATACCTCCTGCTTTGTTTTTTTTGCTGAGGATTGTTCTGGCTATCCTTGGTCGTTTGTGTTTCCATATGAATTCCTGTATTGTTTTTTCTAGCTCTGAGAAGAATGTTGCTGATAATTTGATGGGTATTGCATTAAATCTGTAGATTATCTTAGGTAAGATGGACATCTTCACAATGTTGATTCTTCCAATCCATGAGCATGGGATATTTTTCCAGAATGGCCATTATCAATAACTCAAAAAATAACAGATGCTGGAGAGGATGTGATGAAAAGGGAACACTTCTACACTGTTGGTGGGAGTGTAAACTAGTGCAACCTCTGTGGAAAGCAGTGTTGTGATTCCTAAAAGCTCTAAATATCAACCTCCCATATGACCCCGCAATCCCCCTACTGGGAATATACCCTGAAGAACTCAAATCACTCTATAAAAAAGATACCTGCACACGTATGTTTATCGCAGCATTGTTCACAATAG
>CAUYQG010055758.1:0-29127 GCA_963574415.1 Tarsius wallacei | reverse complement strand
TGCTCTGCTGCCCTTAGGATATTGACCTCATGTGTATGATCAGATTGATGACCGCCAAGCCTGAATCTCATCTGGCAAGAAGGACAGAAAAAAAATAGTTCAGAGCATGCTCCTCTCCTTTAAACATATGACTTGAAAGCTACCTGGGCGACAGTGAGACTCCAGCTCAAAAAAAAAAAAAATGAAATAAGTCTCTTGTAGGCAGTATATTTTTGATACTGTTTTTTTATCCATTCAACCACTTTGTCTTTTGATTAAAAAATGTAGTTCATTTAAATTTAACAGAATTATTGAAAGATAAGAATTTAATGTTGCTATTTTGTTTGTTGTTTTCTGTTTTGTAGTTCCTTTGTCTCTTTCTCTCTTGCTATCTTTCTTTGTGATTTGATGATTTTTTGATAGAGGTGTGCTTTGATTCCTTTTGTGAATCTACTAGAGATTTTTTGTTTGTTTGTTTTGAGTTGGGAACCTCACTCTGTCACCCAGACTAAAGTATCATGGCATGATTATGGCTCACCACAGCCTCAACTTCCTGGGCTCAGGATGTCCTTCTGCCTTGGCCTCCCAAGTATCTGGGACCACAGGCATGCACCACCATGCCCAGCTCATTTTTTAAATTTCTGAGACAAGATTTCAGCTATGCTGCCCAAGCTGGTCTTGATCTCCTAGACTCAAGCAATCCTCCTGCTTCTGCCTCCCAGAGTGCTGGGATTATAGGCATAAGCCACCACTCCTATCCTGGAGATTCTTTTTTGTTGGTTGCCATGAGACTTACATAAGACAACTTACCTCATTCACATATTAAAAACTCTGCATTCTTACTTCTCTCTCCATGCACATTTTATGTTATTGATGTCTTAATTAACCTCTTTTTATAATGTATAAACTTTCATAAACTTTTGTAGCTACAGTTTTTCTTAGTACTTTTGTCTTTTAACTTTCATATGAGAATGAAAAGTGATTTATGTACCACCATTCATGCACTGCCCTTTACTCACCCCATTGTAATATTAGTATATTGTGAACTTGACTGTATTCTTACCTTTAATGATGAGTTTTATACTTTTCTATATTACATGTTACTATTCAGTGTCCTTCTGTTTCCATTTGAATTACTTACTTTAGCATTTCTTAAAAGCAGGTCTAGTGATGGCAAACTTCTTCAGCTTTTGTCGGGGAAAGTCTGTATTTTTCCATCATTTTGAAGTGAAGAAATGCCATGTATCATATTCTTGGTGCAGTTTTTGTCTTTCAGCACTGTGAACATATCATCTCATGCTCTCCTAACCTGTGAGGTTCTGCTGGAAAAAATGCTCTTGGCTCTATGGGGGTTCCCTTCTATGTGACAATTAACTTTTCTCTTGCTGCTTTCAAAATTTTCACCTTGACTTTTAATAATTTGATTATAATGTTTCCTAGTATAATCTCTTTGGGGTTGATTAGTTTGAGGAACTTTGAGCTTCCTGAATCTGGATGTCTATAGCGCTCCCAAAATTTGGAAAGTTTTCAGGCATTTTAAAAGACAAACGTTCTGTTCCTTTCTCTCTCTTCTCTTTCTTGGTCCTTTATAATTCATATATTGTTTCACTTGAGGGTATCCTATTAATCCCTTAGTCTTTCTTCTGCTCTTTTTTGTTTTTTTTTTCTTCTCTGAGTGGATAATTTTAAATGACCTGTTTTTGAGTTTACAGATCTTTCTTTTGCTTGACTGAGTCTGCTGTTGAAACTTTCTATTGCTTTTGGGGGGTTATTCTTTGTATATTCAGCTTGAAATTTCTGTTATTTTATTATTTTTGTCTCTTTGTTTAATTTCTCATGTTGTTCATATATTGTTTTCCTGATTTTATTCTCTATCCATAGTCTCTTGTAGCTTGCTGAGCTTCTGTATATCAGGCAGTTAATATATCTCTATTTGGGGGTCACTTATAGAAAATTATTGTGTTCCTTTGGTGGTGTCATGTTTCCTTGATTGTTCATGTTCCTTGAAACTTTCATTGCTCTCTTCACATTTGTAGAAGCAGTCACCTCTTCCAGTCTTACTGATTGGCTTCAGAATTCAGAACCGAAAGACTTTCACCAATCAGCATGACTAGAGAGTCTAGGTGTCTCTCAGATCTTTTCTGTAGATATACCTGCTCTACTCTTCCTGTTCCCTCTTACAGAGATATCTTAGGATCATATGCCTTAATTTCATTCTACAAAGCCAAGTTGAGTGCTGAAAGCTTCCCATTTATTTTCCATAGGAGAGTGCCCTGAAGTGTTCAAGGTTAAGCACCATCTCCCAATCCAGCAGAGTCAAGCCAGCTGTCTGCATGTGCTCGTGCATGATATGCAGAGGCTTACATGCATTGCTGTGGGGATCTGCATGGGGCAATGGCTCTGGGGGGCCCAAAGTACTGGAAGTATGAGTGAGATGCTTGGACATCCACAGGTGATACATCCTACAAAGTTTATGGACAGGGTTCTTGGTGGAGTCTGTCATGTGGTAAGTAAAAACTGAGTTCCATCCCTTGGTTGCAGTGAGCCTCTGCCCCTTTTTCATTTTCTGTTGCCCCCAGACTCATCTGCCATGCTGATCCCCTCAGTGTTCTGAGTGTCGTGGGAAAGAAGTGCTCTTGGGCACCATCCTGCATGGGTAGCAACACCAGGGGCTCATTATGCCCCCTCTTTTTCTCATATCAGAATATGCAGGTCAAGGAGGTCTTTTTTGGCACTGAACCGTGCTATCTTGGTGGAGGGGTGTTGTAGGTAAAGTGACACTTCTCATCTTTTGGATTTTTTGTGCTCCAGTGGGATAGTGGAACCTTTCCACTGGACTCATGGGCACCCACAAAGATACTTTTTATCTATGGGTACTTTTCAAAGTCAGTGTTTCTTGAGGTGAATGAGGACTAGAAGCTCCTATTCTGCTATATTGCTGATGTTATGTGTCTTAAAACTCATTGACTATAACTAAGCTATGTGCCTATACCTAGCTGTAGGTGAAGCTAGGAAATGTAGATGTTGTTTTGTATAACCTTGTGTCTAGTTAAAATTCAGGGGTTTATTGAGTAAGAAAAAAGGAGAATGAACATTGAGTAAACCTACCAGCTTCTGTCATATATAAACATACATTATTAATTATGTTATTTAAGTCTTTTTTTCCCTTTTTTTTTCTTTTAAAGATGTGGGGTACAATTCAGGGTTAGGTATGCAAGTGTTCATTATGCAGGTACCCTTGTTGATGAGGTATGCCCCTCCCTCCCCTGGCAGTTTCCCTCAACTGCCAATCCCTTTCTTATAGTATTATGATAATTGTTCAAGGTCCACTTATGAGTGAGAACATGTGGTACTCTGTTCTTTGCATTTAAGTCTTTTATGCCTTTTTTTCTTTTAAAAGTATTTTTAATTTAATTTTTTAAAATAAGTAAACCATTGGTTCAAAAACCAAAGAGAATAAAGAGTTACACTGTGAAAAGTCTCTCACTCATCTACCCAATGTCACTAACTACATTTGTTAATTTCATTATACATATAAGAGTAAATATAAATATAACATCTTATCCTCCACTTCTTTTAGAACAAGACATAGCATGTTATGCACCGTGCTTATTGTTTCTATTTTTTCTTTGCTATTTTAAAAATTTTAACCATACATCTTGTAGTTCTTTCTAGGGTAAACTTTCTTGTTTTTCTTTTCTAGGTGCATCATATTTATGTATGTACTATAACTTATTTAATCAGCTCCCTGTTGATGAGCATTTGGCATGTCTCCAGTCTTTTATATTACAGGCAGTACTATCATGAATAACCTAATCAGTATACCATTTTGCATGTATACAAATATATGTCATCTCTACCTATCAAAGTATTTTTGTCTGTTCCTTCATCTACTTTCATGGTTTTTGCTTTTTAAATGTTCAGAATAAGTTATTTGTTATATGCCTATCAATTTTATCTTCATTAAGAATGATACCTTTACTAAAGGGTGTCCTGGGTCTTGTTTAACAACTTTTTAAAACCTAAATGCACATTTGTTTGCCTTGAATAACTTCTTATCTCTTCTTTGAAAAGTAACTTTATGGAGTTTTATTTATTTTATTTAATGTTTTTATTTTTTATTTTTGAGACAGAGTGTCACTCTGTTGTCCAGGCTGGAGTGCAAGAGCATGATCATGGCTCACTGCAGCCAAACTCCTGGGCTCAAGTAATCCTCCTGCCTCAGCCTCCTGAATAGCTAATACTACAGTCATGCACCACCATACCTGAATAATTTTTCTATTTTTTGTAGAGTGGGGTGTGCCCAGGCTGGTCTTGAACACTTGGCCTCAAGTGAGTCTCCCACCTCAGCCTCCCACAGTGCTGGAATTACAGGCTTGAGCCACTGTGCCTGGCGAGTTTTATTTTTTATTGTCTTTTATAGGAGTTGTTTTAAGTTTTAAATCTACAGAAAAGTTACAAAAAACCTACCACATCTTCTGCACCTAGATTCCCCGATTGTTAGCACTTTACTGCATTTGTACATTATTTCTCTCTATATATAATTTTCAATTTATGTTTTCTCTGGCATGAGCCTCATTATCCCCAAATACTCCAGAGCATACCTCCCCCAACAAGGACACTTTCTATATTACTACTGTGTAGCCTCTCAATCAAAAAATCAGCATTGATACAATACCACCATGCAGATTTTACCAGCCATTGCAGCAATACCTCTTCTCTCCTGATCTAGGAATCTCTCCAAAACATGTACTGAATTTAGTTATCACTTCTCTGCAGTCTCCTTCAGTCTGGAACAGTTCCTCAGTATTTTCTTATCTCTCATATACTTAACAGTCTTAAAAGCTGAGGGCACTGGAGAGGAGAGGCTGTGGCGCAGTGGCACACAAGTGCCTCTGTGGGTGCAGACCATGTTCCAGTTTTTGATTTGTGTTTTGATTGTACTAGAATTCACTTGATAAAAATTTGTTAAAATTTACATTTGTGTTTCATGTACTTTTTTGCTACTAATATGTTATTCGTAATAAGGTTTAGAAATGAAGTCTGAGAATTGATTTCACTGAATCCAGTTTAAAATACTCTTGGACAATTTTATATTTTCCATTGTAGCTTAAATACAATGAAGGGAATATTAAAAGAGACAAAATAATACTGGAAAATCCTTCTTTTAACCTAAATGCTTATAACCATGTCTTTTTATGTTTGTCACCATGGTGCCCAGATAAAGTAATAAAGATATCATTTTAGCAGAACATAGAGGTTTCAGAACTAATTTTCATTTTTCCTTTTCTGTGTTCTCAGCTGTAGTTTAAAATTCTTTTTGGTTTGTCACACATTACTGCTGTGGGACAATACCCAAATTGCTTTCCTCTGTTATATTTCCAGAATGGTGGCACTATCCTTAAGGACAGAAATGTGTCAATATAATAAGACCAAATGCCTTGGATAGACAGTTATTATCATTAGTAGAAGAAATGCATTGGAGATTTTTCCCTGAATTCTGAGAAGTGTATGGGGAAATTAAATATGAAACTCCTTAACAGCTTTGCATTTCCCTGGACTCTAATGCAATAGTAGTAGTGTCACTAGAGGAAATGTAAAAGTATAGTTTATATAACATTAAAATTCTGAGTATATTCTTACATCCATAGCACATTTATATTATGTTATTGATTTTAGCTCTTCAGAGAAGTATCTACGTTTATTTGTCATTCTTCGTGACATCTCTTGGTATTCTTGTACCTCATACAAAAACCCCAAAAGAGATAGCAGGGCCTCCACACATGACTAAGAGTCTCTTCACAGTCCCTTCCCATCATGCTTTTCACTCTGACCAGATTACTGAACAAACCCAGATCACAGCTGTAATTTTTGTGGAGGAATGGATTCCTTGATCAGTAACACAGTCTCTTCAGTTCATTTTTTAAAAATTAGACCCATTTTCAGTGCCACTGGTTTGGGTTTCCAAGCCTATTTAACATTCCTGTAGTTCAGAGAGAGCAGTTATATAATTTAGACAACAGCAGTGTGAAACTGTTTTGCCTGTGGTCCCTTTGATGTTGATGAAGGAGTGAATAAGAAAGTACAGTTATGTCATTGCTGATTAATTTTTTTTATCTATGTGCATTTGGGTTAGAGACAAATGGGAATATTTTTAGACTTACTGGAATGCTCATCGCTTTCTTATCTTTTACTTTGCCTACATAATTCTTTTTTGTTTTAATGCAGGTACAGCCTGACTATTTGGACTGGAAAAAATGATAACTATTCCATTGAAGATTTACTTTATATTAGAGGCCATTTTGACAAAAACCAAGTTTTCTATGACATCTTGGAACCACAAAACCACGAATTTAAACAAGCCATTGGAATCAACGTTAATCTCTAAGAAGATTCTTCTAAATTGTTTCCCATGTTTTGGTTTCATAATCCTTCCTGCATTGATCTGAATTAGCATATACAATATGATTGTTTAGTTTATGTTCCAATTCATCCAATGAAGAAACATTGAGTGCTTACTCTGTTGCCATATGTCCTTATAACAGCGCACTTAAAAGATTTGGAAAGAAGAGGTTTCTGTGGTCCTAGTCTAATAATTTAAGAAAACAATGCTCTGAACCCTTTATAAAAAGTAATTTTGATACACTGAAGATGATTGGGAGAATCCACATATGTCATAAAACAAGAATAAATTACATTTGATTGACACCTACATTACAGAAATTGCAAAAAAGTATGGCATCCTCCTTTCCTTTCTCCCGGAAGACTGGTTATTCCAGAGATTTAAAAAAAAAAAAAAAGAGGGCTTTAAAAATGTTTTTAACTTTCACAGGGGTGAGTATCTGTCTCATGCCAAATCTAATCCTTTTCCTGAAACTATAGATTAAATTAGATCTAGAATTTCCATATTGTTGGGAGGCATACTAGCAGCTAAGGATATTTTTCGTCTCATTTATTTCTATCGTATCTTATGTATAGTGAACAATATACTGTTGGAAAACAGTCTTAATCCTTTTAATATATCACTTGTTTTCCATGTTCCTCGCTGCCACCACCTTCATTCAGGTCCTTATTCCCCTGCTAGAATTTTATAAACTACTTCTCCATGTCTTCATTCCTCACACTTTACTCGGACACCCTGAGTTTTTCTGCCAAACAAAACTTTCTTAAATACTCTTTTCTATATGCCAAATCAAAAAACTTCAAGGGCTTAAATTCTATTCTACTCAGTTTTTGTCTTTCAAGATCCTTTATAACGCAGTCCCACCCTAAAAGTCAATTTAATGTGCTCCAACACAATCCTTCATTTTAAAAATTCATTCAATATCAATGGTCTCTAGATCTTTAACAGTTCATTTTAACTAATTATGTCATCCTTGTTAGTTATGTCTCCTCAGCTAGATTGTACCTTTATGGTACATGCTTAAGTATCCTTTGTAGTGCCTGTGTAGTCCTAAGCAAAGCATTCAGGAAAATGTATTGCTTGTTTGATTTATTAAAAAGTAATTTACCAGTGAATGTCCTAAGATACTTGTTTGCTTTGGTTAATCAACCATTTTTGCTCCCAGAGAATAAAGTAGTTTATACAAAGAAAAGAGGTTGGATTTTAAATTCAGACAATTTCCCTCTGTCCCTTACTAGCCATAGACTTTGGGAAATCTTTAATGCCATCGACTCTAGGATTATACATCTGTAAAATTGGGGGGAGGTGGAATGAGAATTCTCTTGTGGGGCTATTTGCTCAATGACCTAGTGAGTGATCAAAAGATAGGGTTAATTTCTCTTCACTTTGACTTGTCATGTGATCATATCTATTATAAACAGACAGGTAGTACTCAGAGTATGACATGAAACATTGTAGATATACAAATACTTAAAAGACAATTTTAGTATTTCCACTTCAGATTTTAGCTCCAGGTGAGTGGAGTGCTATCTAGCAAATAACTCCTAAAACCTTACTTTCTATGTTTGTTTGACAAAGGCAAAAGGTAAAATTTCATTGTAAAATTTCAACAACTGCCATAGAGAATAATTTTTAAGTTACAGTAAAAAATAGTTTATAAATTTTCTACAGTGACCATGCATTACATACATTACCAATGACATTTGAATTTATAAATGAACTGCCTTTTGTTGAAGTTTGAAGTGAAATTCATTTGTCCAGAATATTATTTTTAATACTTATTTTACCCTTGATATTTAAAAAAACATTAATATGGTGAAAGTATTTTATATTGAGATATTTATAAGCCTGATGTTACTTAGATTAAGATTTAAAGTTGCATTTAAGTTGTTCTTTGGAGCAAAAACATATGAGAGATACACATAAGAGACTGTAAAATATATTCTGTTGAGAAGTAAATTTTTGACTGGTGTGGTGGCTCATGACTGTCAGAATCCTAGCACTTTGAGAGGCCAAGGCAAGCAGATCGATTAAGGCCAGAAGTTCAAGACCAGCCTGGGCAACTTAGCAAGACCTTATTATGATAAAAAATTTAAAAATTAGCCAGATGTGGTAATGTGTATCATAATCTCAGCTACTTGAGAGGCTAAGGTGAGAGGATCACCTGAGCCCAGGAATTCAAGGTTGCAGTGAGCTATGATTGCAACTGCACTTCCAGCCTGGGAAACAGGGTGAGACCCAGTCTCAAAAAAAAAAAAGCATTTTTAATGGCTATCAATATAGAAAAAATAACCTTGATCCCCACCTCACACAGTATACAATTTGAGCTCTATCTTAGGCTAAAAGCCAAGACTATAAAGCATTTAGAAGAGATTAAGGGAGAATGTTTTCATGACTTTGAAGTAGGCATAGATTTGTTTGTTTGTTTGTTTGTTTGTTTTTTGAGCCAGAATCTCACTCTGTTGCCCAGTCTGGAGTGCAGAGGCACACTTATGACCACCACAGCCTTGACCTCCTGGGCTCAGGCAATCCTTCTGCCTCAGCCTTCCAAGTAGCTGGAACCACAGGAGTGTACCACCACACCTAGCTAATTTTTGATTTATTGTAGAAATGAGGTCTCGTCAAGTTGCCCAGCCTGGTCTCAAATCCCTGGGCTCAGGCAATTCTCTTGCCTCCGTCTCCTAAAGTGCTAGGATTATAAGTGGGAGCCACTACAATCGGTGACATAGGTTTCTTATAACTCATAAAGCAGTAGCCAAAAAAGAAAAAGTTGATAAACAGACTTTGTAAAAACTTAAAACTTCTCATCAAAAGACACCATTGACACATACTTGACAGAGGACGTATCCAGAATATTTAAAGAATTCCTGTAAACTGCCAAGAAAAAGTCCCCCCAAAAAACTAATTAAAAATGGACAAAAGACTTGAACAAGATACTTTAAAAAATGATATGCAAATGACCAAAAGGATATGAAAAGGTTTTCAATAACATTACCCATCCAAGAAAGATAAATTTAAACCACAATGAATTCCAGTACATACCTACTAGAAAAGCTAACATTATAAAGACTAACAATAGCTTTTAGGAAAAAAGGAAAAGAGTTTGGCAGTTTCTAATGAAGACACGTATATCTCTACCTGAAGACCCAGCCATTCTATCTATGGGCATGTATCAGAAAAAAGAGCTGATGTATTTGCATTAAAAAGACTTAACCAAGAATGTTCATAACAACTTTATTCTTCTTTTTAGAGGGAAAATAAGTCTTTTTTGAAAATTTAATATTTTGCTCATCATGGAATTTTTGCAATAACTTTATTTTTTTTTATTTTCAATATGTGGGGTGAAATTCAGGGTTAGGTATACAAATGTTTGTTATGCAGGTACCCTTGTTGGTGAGGTGTGCCCCCTCTCTCCTGGCAGTTTCTCATTACTGCAGATCCCACTCCCACCCTCCCCTGGCAGTTTCCCACTACTGCCAATCTCTTACAGTATTATGATAGTTGTTCAAGGTCCGCTTATGACAACTTTATTCTTAATAGCCAAAACCCAGAAACAATCCAAATTTTAATCAACAAGAGATTTGGTAAATAATATTAGATTTATACAATGCAGTTACTGCACGGCACTTAAGCAGTTTGAACCACTGACACATACAACATTTAGGGTATTTAAAACATTGTGTAAAAGATGCAGACACAAACGCATGTATACTATACAGATCCATTTACATGAAGTTGAAGAACAGCCAAATGAACAGGATGCTAGCATCAGAATAGTGGCTATTGTCTAGGATGGAGCACGAGGGAACTTTTTCGGATATAGAAAATGTTCTGTATCTTGTTCTGGGGGTGATTATTTTGGTGTGTACATAGGCAAAACATTATTGAGTTTTGCGTGTAATATTTGTATATTTTAAAGTATGTAAATTATTCATTAATTTTCAATAATATAGTTAAAGGCCTTGATGTACAGAAATGCAATAGAATACTATACAGACACTGAAAATTTGACCTTTATTCATGTAGAATGTTGTTACAATGTATTGTGGACTATGTAAAACTGTATGTCTTTAGATGCATTTATATGCATAGAAAATTGTCAGAAAGAAGTTCAAACACACAAAATAGGTAAGTAGGTTAAGTACCACCCATTTGTCCCCTCTTGGTTCAAGTCTAACATATTGTTGTTGAGATCATGCAGCATCCAAAGATTCCTTCCCAAGACTGGCCAGGCAATCTTAACTCTAGAAGAGACTTTAATAAGAGATTCCGGGCTGGGCTCGGTGGCTCAGCCTGTAATCCCAGCACTTTGGGAGGCCAAGGCAAGTGGATTGCCTGAGCTTGCAGGTTCAAGACCAGCCTGGGCAACTTGGCGAGACTTCGTCTCTACAATAAATAAAAAATTACTCAGGCGTGGTAACACGCTCCTATAGTTGCGGCTACTTGGAAGGCTGGGAAAAAAGGATCGCCAGAACCCAGCAAGTCAATGCTGGAGTGGCCGTGAGTGTGCCACTGCACTCCAGCCTGGGCGACAGAGTGAGACTTCAACTAAAAAAAAAAAAAAAAAAAAAATTCCAGACAGCCCTCGTGGGTCCCTTCTCCCTGTGGAGTTTTTTTGTCCTCTCAATAAATCTTGCTTTCTCAGAGAAAAAAAAATTCTGTTGTTTAAAAATTCAAGGGCTGTTAATAAGAACAGCAGCTTATGGTCCTGTGAAAGTAAATTCCTATAATTGCGAATTAGCCAGATGGGTACTCATTCATCCATGAGAAATTATTAAAAGTAACTTGGAACTCTTTGTTTGCTTGTTTGTTAGAGTTGGGGGTTTTTTCCTCCCTGTAATTAAAAAAAATTAAGTACCTAATCAATATATCCAAAAATGCATATATGTCACCTTGTTATTGAAGATGCGAGCCTACCTAGTATTAGCCTATGATCTACTTGTAGGCCCATGAGTTGATGCAAGAAAAGGAAAGATGAGGACAGCAGTGCAAAAGAAATTCTTTTCTAGAAAACTGTAGAAGGATGATGAAGTGAACCCAAGATAGCTGACCACTGGGTCTCAGAGGACCCAGGCAGGGTCTGGGCAGCTCCCAGAGCCTCAGCATCAGTAGCTCAGGGTCATGCTCCAGTGCCCCACTGCCATATCACTCCTACTCTTCACCCTGGCTGCTTCTCATCTTTCCACCCATCATCCTTTGGTCTGGAACTACAGTTTGTCCAATCACTGTGTCTTTTGCAAGGAAATCTCATGACGAGACTTAATGGCTCAGTAGGAACTTAGGGAGCCCAAGGGGGCAAGGGACAGGCATGTAATCAATGTCTGATGAACTGAGGCTATGCACATAATTTAGGAATTGTCCCTCTATATTCCAGAAATGGAGCTTCTTCCAGTAGAGGGAGAGAGACCTAAAAATGATAAGTTGAATATTTACTAAAACTCCTATGATGGAGCAATGCGTGGGTTGTGGTGAAAGCCCGAAGACAGCGGTCTGTTTTCATTAGGAGTTAATTGTTGAATCTGTCTTGAATGCTTAGACTCACCAGGTGGACTGACAGGTGGAGGCCTTCAGACAGAGGAACGTGACCAAGTGAGAAAGAGCCTGACCCGACCTGCTCGAAATGTTTAAGGGACATCATACCTTGAGGCCGGGACTAGGTTCATTTTCCATACTAAGGGTTTGCTTCTTTTCTCGTGGGTCATGGGGTTCATTGCACCATTTTAAGCAGGAAAGCATTATCTGTTCTAAGTTTTGGAAAAGTCATTACAACGGCATTAGAAGGGGGACCAATTGGGAGACTTGGAATTCTCAAAGTGAAAGAAGATAAGGCCTGAATTAAGGTGTCAGCAAAAGGAGATTCAGAGCCTAAAGAGAGAGAGATAAGGTTAAAAGGAAAGAATGCTGGAGTTTTAAAACCAGCAGATAGCTGGGCACGGTGGTCCATGCCTGTAATCCCAGCACTTTGAGAGGTGGAGACTAGAGGATTGCCTATTCCAGGGGTTTGAGACCAGCCTGGGCAACTTGGCAAATTGCCCGGGCTGGTCTTGAACCCGCGAGCTCAGGCAATTCATTTGCCTCAGCCTCCCAAAGTGCTGGGATTACAGGCTGAGCCACCGAGCCCAGTCCAGAATCTCTCATTAAAGTCTCTTCTAGAGTTAAGGAAGGCAGAAGGATCACCTGAACCTAGCAGGGCGAGGCTGCGGTGGCCTCACGTGAACATGCCACTGTACTCCAGCCTGACCGACAGAGTGAGACTCCTACACAAACTAACTAACTAACAAAAAAACTGGAGTGGATAGTATGGGGGAGGGGAGGAGTCGGGTATTTTTAGCCTGGGTGACAGAGTGTCAGGTAATGCCACCGACCCAAACAGGACAGGAGAGAGGCCAGGTGTGGCTGTGTTTCTCAGTGGTTCATTGATGTTGCTACTTCATACCAACTTGGAAAGAAAAATGAAGACCCATGTTCCTGACCTTGAACTCACTTCATCCTTTAAGAACAATGTTCTTTTATTGAATCCTGCCAGTTTCTTAAAGACCATCCTCCCCTCCCCTGGGCCCAGTAATCTCTACTTTACTACTTTACTACATATCTGAATTGTTTCATATTGTAAAACAGTGAAACTACCCACACACTCTACCATCAGAGCGGAGTGAAAGCAGGTAGAGTTTAAGGGGCTCCCCCAGCTGCTTTACCCCCCAAGGACAGCTGCCTTTTGCTCTACGCTTGCTGGAGGGACTAGTCCACCTAAATCTGGCAACAGAGCTGTTCTGGGTTTGATTGCTGCTGTAGACTCTTCACTAAGGCTCGTCATTGCCCCTCTCTGCAAAGTGACTCCTGCCAAGAATCAGTACTAGCTGTACTCTGTGGCAATCCTAGTCCCAAGTAACTAAGAATGATACCTGTAAAATGTATACATAAAGTCATTACTGCAAGTTAAACTTAAATCATACTGTTACATGAAGTGAAAATATAACAAAAATGCATTTTAAAGTTTATACATGTGTACATATCTGATTCCTGTTACAAACAGCAGTGCCTTACCACTGAGACTACAATGATATACTTAATAAAGTGAAAAGTCCTCTGGGATGGCTTTCCAACCAGACTCAAACACCAGAAGTGTTCTTAGGATTGCTGGCAGGTGAAAAATTTTTCCAAATATGACTTCAAAAGTTCTCATCTTGTTAAGTATCTTTTTCATGATAAGATGAGAATATCAAAAGTTATTCTTTCTTAGTTTTCTACTGATTCAAAGTAACATGTGTGGTACAATTTGTCTTGAAATTGTGTTAAAATATCATTAGTACTTGAAAAAAAATCAGTAATAATCAAAATAATATTATAAATCTTTATTGATACCATTTTGCTTATGAACTAATCTATTTACATATTCTTCCAAACTGTATCCTCACAAATCAAAGTCAAGTACTTTCTTGATATTAAACTTGCAAAAAGCATTTAGATTTAGCCACCTATAAACATCAGGTACAACTCAAGTTCTGATCAAAAATATTTTTGATGTAATTAATATTAATGTTCTTCACAACATTAAATGGAAAAGGCTCCAATTACTTTTAAATAAAGGCCACAAGTAATTAAATAATTACTATGTACATTACAACTTGCTTATATCAGATTACCAGGAAAAGCATCCCATTGATTACTGGGATCACCTCACTCACAGAAGGCAAAGAGAGTTGTGCATGACAGCCATCAGATTAACGCACTTGGATTTGTGGTCTGATTTATTTTTTGCTGTAAAACTGCTCGATTGAAATAAGGATTTTTTGTAAAACACCATACTTTCAAGTTATATAGATAATAGTTATTTTTTATAGTATTTTTCAATAGTAGCATGGTAGCATTTATTTTGTAAGAAGTTATTCATAGGTCCTAAAATACTAGATGATTGGAATGTCACACTAAGGATATTATTTTATGTCCTTATTATGTAAATGTCTCATAACTACATATATCGGAAAGAAGAATATATCATTAAGTATTGACCAAATATTTAGCACATTTTGTCATTAAGTTTCTACTGGCTTCTTAAATTTTAGCTAACCTAAACTAATATAATAATCAGCTTTTCTTTTTAAAACAAAGCAAATGCTAATTTCTACTTGTGATAAATCTCAAGTTTTTTTTTTTTTTTTTGGTTGTTTCTTTTTTAAAGATAGGAATTATTTGATGATATAAGTAAAGAGGAATGCTTTTTAACTTTTGTATTATCTTGTTATTAAAAAGCCTATGAATAGGCTTCCAAAAATAGTAACAGGAATTAAAAGATATGGAGAAAGAATAGTTCCATAAGATAACATCATAGGTTAGTCTGTTTAAAAACCAAACCAAAACAAAACAGAAGCACAAAACAGCACACAAACAACAGGACTTGGCATAGATTATTAGTAGCTTATAAAACTGACCTGCTGGTTTAACACCGATTAAATTGACACCATGAATGTTTTTATTGCCTATTCTATTATAGTGTTTAACCTTTTAAAATTTTAATTAGATTTTTACCTATCTGTAGTCAACACTTTTAAGTAATTTGTTTATTCTTTCTTTATAGCTTAATTTTATTGATCTTAGAACATTTTTATAGCTGTCAGTGTTTTCTTTTATGCTTTTGGGATCATAGAAAATTATAATCTACTAACATGAAATGTTAAAAAAAATTATTGACTTGAAACCTATTAACCAATAAAAAATTTAGCCACTCAGAAGTTTAAAAAAAAATTACCTTCAAGTCTGTCGCCAATGAAACTATTTTTAAAAAAATTACCTTCAACATATGTGGCCTTTCTTTGCTGATTTTTGTTTAAATGACAAATTTGGATCATATGAAGGTTGTTAAATAATGGTGACTTTGAGAAAATAGCTTTCATTCTGAGAGAATTCCCTTAGCAGAAACTATGTTATTTTTGTGTTCATGGTGCTAGTACGAAACACAACACATTTGACCTGCCACGTTTTGTTTAGTAATTATGGGCTAACAAATAACAAGACTTAAAAGGATGAACATTTAAGATTTCTTCTCTAGTTCTCTGATATACACATTTGAAGAAAAATTTGTTTTACACTCATGTCTTAAAAGTTTACTAATTGCTTAATTTGTTCCGTTTGTAATGATTGTCTCCTTAACAACATTTTCTTACTCTTGAATTCTTTAGGGAAAACAGGAACTGTTGGCACCAGCACTTTTTGGCCACAAGAAAGAAGGCTGCAGATCTTGTTGACGTTGACATCAGCGACAGGAGGGTGAGGGCTTACATGTAAGGGTGGCAGAAACCCTGGTCTGGTCTGCATGACAGTGTGATCTAACGAGGAAGCCCCTGAGCCACGCCTTTCTAGAACAGCATGGCTCCTCCTGCTCAGGGGACCTGGGGGGATGTTCTCCAGCAATTCTTTGGGCCCCGACAGATGGACAGGAGCTGGCGAGAGGATCTTTCTCTTTCCTGTAAGTGCTTTGCCATCTTCCAAGTTTGAAGGGGCAGGGCCAGCTGAGAGCTGTGAGTCAGAGCTGTAGTGATTGGCCCCTGAATTTCTCTTCTGAACTATGCTTTTTAAGGTGGAAGCGAATGCTGTCTGGCTAGACTCTGGGTCCTGGTCAGCAGGGATTTCAATGCACTGCTGATTTCCTTCTGAAAAAAGAGACTGGTAATTTATTTCATCGTATGACATTTTCCTGGAGCTGGCCTGATCAAAGGCTCTCAGCAGATGGGCTGTGTCTTTCACGTCGATGCTTTGGTGCCTCGTGATGAATCTCTTGGAGAGGGGCAGACCATTGGTTCTATAGGATAATTCTTCCTCTGGAGTGATGTCCTGGGGCTCCTCTTGCAAGGAGGCCACTCTGTTCTGGTGCATCAGTGATGGGGCACTCTTGATCCAGGGGGGCGCCTGGGGCAGCCTAGGTCCACCAGGGGCAGTAGCAGGCATCCGCATAGGGGAACCTGGGTCCCGGGCATCATTGCTGCTTCCCAAAGGCTCAGGATCTTTAAAGTCAAAAAGTGTCAGTTCAGTTTCCAAAGAACGTGACAGTGGCAGCGAGGTTGTTGTGATGTCGATTTCTGAAGGAGTGGTACAGGTGTCTGGGGAGAGACACCTGTCTATTTCTGCAGGAGGCACATTTAAGTACTGTTTGGTAGTATGTTTCCCAGAGGGCGATTTCGCTGTCATGATGATGATGACCTCTTTCCCTTTTGCCTTACAAGCACTGAGTAGAACGTTCAGGGTCTCTCTGTCTTCTGAATTTATGGCGTACATGAGAGCTGAGTGACTAGAGTGGTCTTGCAAACTGAGGTCAGCTCCGCTCTGGAGGAGCAAAGAAACAACTTCAGGACCTGCTTTTTCCAAGCAAGCATGCATCAAAGCGGTTTTCCCAGATTTGTCTTGTATGTTGGGATCGGCATTGTTCTCTAACAGGTATTTAACCATTTTGGCTTTACTGACACTCTGGTGGTCAACGTGTTTGGTCTTACAAGCAATCATTAGAGGCGTTTCTCCACGGTCATTGCTTTCATTAATGTAGGCACCACCTTCCAGTAAAAGTCTCGTGAGACGAAGCCGGCTCTGATGGACGGCTTTGATCAAGGAATTCCCATCACTCGAGATTTCTGCACTTTCATCCATCTTCAAAAGTCAGAAATCAATCCCTGGTTATCAAAGAAGACGATGACCACAAGATTAGCCAGAATCAATACCCCAACTTATATTCATTTTGTTACTCACAATTAACTTCTGAAGTATGAATAAAGGAGACATAAATGAGTCTATGCTATTAATAAGTACAGAGCAAAATAGTGAATTGCAAACTATAAGAAATTTCAGAATAGTTATGACATTTAGGATTCAACAAACTAAAATTTATTTTGAAAATCTTCATTGAATATTTATGACATAACACCAACATAAGACCTTCCAAAATCCTACATTAGTTAAAAAGAATCCACTTATTTTCTACCTGTGAAAATTATTTTTTAATTAATAATATTGAAAAGTAAATATAAACCAAAAAGCCAGTTGCAACTTGGCTTGCCTGCTGTAATTGCAACTGAATCAATTAAAATATAACATATTTATGGTAGCTTAATGTGAAAAACTTAGTATTAAATTACTTAAACATGTTCTTCAGGCCGGGCATGGTGGCACATGCCTGTAGCCCAGCATTTTGAGAGGCCAAAGTGGGAGCATTGCTTGAGCCCAGTAGTTCAAGACTGCAGTGAGCCATGATCATGCCATTATATTTCAGCCTGGGTGATAGAGAGACCAACTCAAAAAAAAAAAAAAAAAAAAAAAAAAGAGAGCGAGAGAAGTAGGCATGCACACAGAAATTAATTCCATTGCTAAACATCTAGGAACTTCTAATACATGCCGATCCCCGAGGTGCTCTTGTGACTTTGGAAGCAATGCCATCTGAGAGCTGGTGACATAATCACAAAGAGATGCTTTAACATCCTGGGGGCCGAGGAAGTCCGCCATTTGACTGGGTCTTGAAGACTGTGTAGGAATTGGGCAGGCAGAAAAGGAGGAAGGAAGAAATAGAAAATATCTCCGTGCAAAGACCTAGATACATAACGCAGCAGTCATTTACAATGAAACAGGCCATAATTACACAGATATAACCAAACTTCAGGGAAATATTTTAGGAGATACTTAGAGTTAGGGCTAATGTGATAGAACATACACATTTTATTTTGCTCCTTCCTGAAATCCCTAAAACTACAGAAGTTTTTCAAAGACATAAGCCCACAAAGACAGAAAAGGGGAGAAGACAGCAGTGGCAACATTTTGAAAGCCTGAATGCAGAGGGGCTAGGTATGACTGACTCCATACCTTGAGAGCACTGTGCTTCAAGTTAGGGCAGTAAAGGGAACCAGTCCCATATACACTGCAGAATCATCCAAGGAGGCCACAGTAGGAAGCTTTGGAAACGTGTGTGTGTGTGTGTGTGTGTGTGTGTGTGTGTGTGTGTTTATGTAGTACAGCTAAAATATGGAGGAGGAGGGGATAAGCTGAGAGAGAAGCAGTTAACTTGCTAGATCTTGCTACCCAAGTGTGATCCTGCCCAGGTCTAGCCACAGTGGCAGCACCATCACCAGAAAGTGTATCAGCTACATGCAATCTCAGACTCCACCCCAGAGCTACCAACTTGGATACTGCATTTAACTAGATCCCTAGGTGATTCATGTGCAATGTGCTGTCTTGGGTCATTCTTAAAACTCCAGCCACTAGGACAAAGTGACTGCCCCCTCTCCCATCCTAGGAGTGTCTCAAGGTTCATTCTCAGGAAATGGTGAGAAAGATGATCACTGGACTGGGAGACACCCAGCACATTTGAGAAAAGAGAGCAGGAGGACAAGAGATTGTCTGTTTCTGAACACTGCTGGCAGGACCCACAGCCACTGCTGACAGGACCCACTCCAAGGAGACTGACAGGGGACTCTCATCCCTCAGGCAAAAACTGCTATACCCTTCTCTCAACAGTCTGACACACCACTCAGACTGTCCCACAGTGAGGCCTACAGCCTCCTCTGTGTGCTCTGGGCTTCTCATTAGCTTTTAAATCCCAACCCTTTGATCATGAGAATATAGTCACAACAAAAATCAAAAAGCAAACAAAAATGCCTCTTACATTTAAGATAGGCACTAGAGCAAACAGAAGAAAGCGACTTGGAGGAAAAAGACACTAATCAGGAAAATGAAAACTTTAGGCACTCATCCTCAAAGGGATAAGAAGATGTTATAATCATGAAACAAGAATAAGATTCTATGAAAAAGGAATAATTAGAGACCATAAAAAAGAGCTCTCAAGTAAAAACGTGATACAAGCCTGCAAAACTCAATAGGAGAGTTAGATAACAACACTGATAAAATCTCTAACATGGTCAAGCTAAAAGAAAAGAAAAACAAGACATTTAGAGGACTAGACCAGGAACACCAACATCCAAATGACAGAAGTTTCCACATGAAAGAATGGTGGCAGTAGGGGGAAGAAGGGGCAAGAAGAAGAGAAAATCATCAATAAAGTCAAGAAAAGTGTCTGGACCAATGGGACATGAGTTAACACATTGAAAGGGCCCAGTCAGAGCATAGTACTGTGAAGGAAAACAGACCCATGGGCCCCATGGCTGCAAATTTCCAGAGCACTGAGAACTGAGAGGATTTCACAGCATGGAGGCAGGGACTAGGGTGGGGGTTGGGAGTAGGGTAACCACATACTAAAAGATCAAGAACTGGTATAGATTCCAATAAATCAACAATGAAAGACAAGGGAGGAACATTTGTCTTTAAAAATCTGTAAGGAGGTTGGGTGTGGTGGTTGTGATCCCAACACTTTGGGAAGCCAAAGCGGGAGGATTGCTAGAGCCCAGGAGTTTGAGACCAGCCTAGGCAACATAGTGAGGTCTCGTTTGTACAAAAATAAGAATAAAAAAATTGCCCAGGTGTGGTGATGCATGCCTGTAGTCCCAGCTACTTGGGAGGTTGAGGCTGAAGGACTGCTCGAGCCCAGGGTAAAGCTGTGGTGGGCTGTGATCATGCCACTGCACTCCAACCTGACTAAAAATAAAAATTAAAAAATCTGAAGGGAAAATATTCTCAGCTTAGAATTCTATATTTAGCCAAATCATTGAGCAAGAATTGGGATATACTGTCAAGAATTTGCCAGAGAATGTAATCTGCAAAGGTGAAATGGTAGAAGAAAAAAGAAAGCAAGAGGTGCTGGAGACCAAAAATCGTCATGGCAGAGACCAGAGAGGCACCGAGCCTCGGAAGAGTGGTGCAAGGAAATACCAGGGTGGAGTGTGCATGGACATCCCCCCCTACGTCAATGGCCTCGTCCCTCCTGCTATCTGGGGCCAGATACCCGACAACTGCCCTCTGCTCTGGTCTCTACCTGCCTCCTTCTAGCCCTGCTTCCGCTCCTTCGTGTCCTGCTGTCAGAGGCAACCAAGGGCACTCATTGAAGTGAGTTCAAGCTCTGCTTAACAGCTCTGCTCCAACCACCGGGAAAGAAGCATAGGTGGGCTCAGGAGAAAGACCGACTTACCCATGCCCTTCAGATATCTGGGCACCCTCAGCCCTGCCGGGAGCCTGTAGCAATGACCTCACTGGAGGCTATTGTTCACCCGGGGAGGCTGAGCCAAGTGGAGACCAGACACGTTCTGCTTGTCTTCTCTTGGGAGTGCTTACCAGACAGGGGCAACGTGACTGTTTATTCATCAAATTTTGTGCCTGCTACTCGGTTTTTTAAAAAAATAAACAATGATTCTACTTAAGGCTCATACCTAAGCAGCAAACTGGGGTGGGGGGGGGAGCAAAGGTAAAGATCCAGACAAAAGTTAAGAGGCAGCTACCTGTGGTGGGACTGGAGGACAGGGCATTTGGGAGGGACACGGGGACCCTGGAGCACAGGATGCTCTGTTTCTCAGGGTGGTGTGTAGGTTCCATCCTAACATTCTTTCGCTTTAAACATACACATTTCACACACTCATCTGTGTCACACCACTTTTATCTACTTGTCATAAAATGCAATGTGTACAGGAAAGAACACAGCATCTGTGTAAGATACATCTCATTACTAAATTTTAAAAAGAGGCTGGATGCAGTGGCTCACACCTGTAATCCTAACCCTTAGGGAGATGGAAGTGGGAGAATTGCTTGAGCCCCCAAAATTAGCTGGGCGTGGTGGTGTGCACCTGTAGTCTCAGCTGCTTGGAAGGCTGAGGAGGCAGGATAGCTTGAGACTAGGAGATCGAGCCTGTGGTGAGCTGGGATCGTGCCTGTACTCCAGCCTAGGTGAGAGTGAGACCCGGCCTCAAAAAAAAAAAAAAAAAAAAGAATTTACAAAGAACCACATTAGGTCTTACTTTTCATGATATAATTCAGTTCTTGTGATAACATCAATAGTGTTTGTGCTCAGACTTTCAAGTAAAGTCTGAACTACCTGTAGGAAGCTCCTGACAGGCAGTATTCAAAAGAACATACTTGTTCATCTCCTCTCCCATATCATTCATGATGCACAGCAAAGAACAACTACTTAATGCACACACACAAATGCAATGAAATGAACACTGTTATTCTGTGTTCCTGCAGCATGTTCTATAAAAGCATGCCAGAGCCAGACATACCTGCAACTCAGGAACTTAGGAACTTAGGACCGACAGACAACTTGGTTCTGTTCTGAATGCAAAGCATCTGAAAAGAGACCCAGGAGACAGTGATCACAAGACGACTCTCACATTTCTCATATGAAAATGAATCTAACAGAGCAAAGAAATTTAGAGAACCTTGTATCAAATACAGACACCACTCAGTAACTGTGGCACAGTATCAGTCATTAAAAATAACCCTTTGACCAAGAGTCGCATTTGAGAAACAGATGTGTGAATGGAGCCTGTTCCCAGACACCAGATGTTGATATGATACTGTTGTATAGTTTCTAGTGTTTGAGCCAATCTTTTTTTTTTTTTTTAAAGTCTTTTAGGAATCTTTTTGGGAAGATTTTCTACTTTTCACTCATCCTCAAGGAAGGGCCTTTCTCCACAACATAAAACCTAAGCACTTTTAGTCGCACCTTCTTTCTCACCCAGGTTGGTAACAGGAGGTACTGTGAAGAGGGAGCTGGCAATGTCCTGGCGACTGCCATCTCTAGGAGCACAGTGGCCCTGTCATGTCCTGTGGAAAGGGAGGGTGCCGTGGGCTCCAGGGTTTCAGAGGAGCTGGGCAGGGGCCCCAGCTAGCTGCCTCATCTACTTGCCATATAGATGCAGGCAGATGCCCTCTCCTCACTCCTGCTGTCCTCAGAACTGGAGGACTGGCTAGCAAAAATAGTCCCATGAGGTTAGCTCTTTCACTTCTTAACATTTAGTAGAGCAATTCTGAAGTGGCTTAAACATTACATTTTTTAAGGGAAAAAGTTGTCAGGTACCTTAGTCTCCAAATGTATACACATTTCGGTTCTTATTTTGTAATCAATGCCTTACTGGAACAATCTGTCTTTAGACCTTGATCCTTTCCAGTTAGTGCTTTTATCTTTTTTTACCCATTTGTATATCAAAAATGCTGCTATTCAAATCTGACTTACTTACTTTTCATAGAGTTAAACTGTACTTCTGATGAAGACCTAGAATGTTCTTTTCTTCCGTGAAACATCCTGACTGAGCACCCAGTGCCCTTTCATATTAACATTCAGTCAAACCCTCTGTTGTATCCAGCTCTTACACAATTCTCTTCCATCGAGATAACAGTTCACCTGGAGAAAGTTCACGGATCAGACCAGGTCTCAGTCCTGACTCTCCTTATTAGTGGTGTGCCCTGATCAAGTCTCTCTTGGTGTCCTGTCCTGATCGAGTCGTGGCTCCTCATTGTGGGATGACGACCATGCTACACTCACCCCATGGGATGTGATCACAGAATCAGACAATGTCTGGAAGGAGACTTCCTTGTCATGCTTTCTTACTCACCACATTTTTCTTTTTGAACAATTTTAATCTCAATTAGACTTATTTTACTTGTTTAATGTCTCTAATTCACAGCCTATTTAAATAACAGAAAATATTGAAATTTTCTTAAGGATCTATAAATAATGTTTTGTAAACATAAGTGAAATCTAGTAAGTGAATGTGGAAAGAACATATCGTTTAAGTGTATTTTCCTTATAATTCCCAAATTCCATAATTTCAACATTATTATATTAATCACCAAACAGCTGGATAAATTGCTTTTCATTTTAAAATCAGGATGTCTTTAACATAGTTTGCATTCACGTGGCATATCTCCCATGCTCCCTCAGTGCCCCTGCTACTACCAAGACTCCATAAAAATTATAGTTATTTAATAATTTTTAAAAAGAAAACTGGAGGAGAGCTATCATCAGACAAGTAATTTCAAGCAAGTGCTGGGAACAGCGATAGCGATGGTAGGCAGTGACGGCCTCTTGGAGGCGCTATAGCTCATGGGGCAGGGATACAGCCATAGGTCAGAGTCCCTTGCCTGCAGAACTCTGGAGATCTCAAGTGCCACCGAAAATGGCAGGGAGTAGCAGGGCCGGCAGCAGGAGGATAACTGACCATCTGTGGACAGAAGGGTTGGTACTTGACCCACCCCAAGCAGCAGACAACCACTTTCCAGGCAAGAAAATGAAGATTTCTTTTCTGAAAAAATTGATCAGAAAGGCTCCAAACTTAGAGACAGTGTGCTGAACCCTTGGACAAAGTGAGGGTCTGCAGTTGGATGGTGGGACCCCCAGCCCCTGCCCCGAGACCAGGAGGTTGGAAGCCAGGAAAGAGAAGTAAAAAGCACTGCATCTTAGAATTATGAGCCCTGTTAAAAATATCTGTCAATAAATGAAGAACTTCAAACCATAACTGCATTCACTCTTCTGGACAACCCCTCCCACAGGGAACAGAAGTTACCTGAAAACATTCTTCGGAATTTCATACTTCAGTTTGCCTCTTCTCTCCCTGCACGAGTGTACTGTTAGCCAGCTGTCAGTTCCTACAAGACCATCGTAGCTGTTCAGCTGCACATGTGAGTCTCCAGGCTGGAAGGTCAGACAACAGGAGCTAAGGCTCCTGCACCAACAGGTCCCCTCCTTTTGTGGACATGAGAGTCCCAAGAGCTGCTGAGAATAGCATGTGGGCTCTCCTCCCAGGTGTTCATTGGCAGGTGTGTCCCCTGCACACTGAGACAATCTGAGGCTAACTGCATCCCCAGGCTGGCTTGCTGCCCACATAAACACCAAGCATCTGTACACCCATCTTGTCCACTTGGGGTCCTGGTCTGGAAATCCCAGAGTGTTTGGTTCACCATGTTTCAACGATGGTGAGTTTGTAGGAGTGTCGGCACAGAGCCCAAGCATAGCAGCCCTGTGTGCCGTCTGCAGCACGGAGCTTGCCCTTGGGGACTGCTGGACTGGGAAGGGCTCAGTGCCGGCATGAGCAGGTGAGGAGGCTGAGAAAGGAAGGTGAGGGACCCTCCTAAAATGCTTGCCTCACTTACCTGCTTGCTGGGGTCACTGCGTGTCTTGTCCTTTGCCTCCACGTTTCCCTGCGGCTTGGATGACCTACCCCACAGGGCAGGGTCGGTTCCCAGCACCTGTCTTGTGTGACATCTGACACACCCTGTACGTGGGTGGAAGTACCTTCGAATCTACTGGGAGATGATGGACCAGGTCTGTCCTATGACTTCTTCCCTGCCCCCTATTTTGTTTTGTTTTGCTTTTTTCATTAGGACAGAAAAAGTATTTTCCTTTGCACCTTTTCTCTGCTGCCAATAGGATTCATAAAGTCCACTGTCCTGCCATGGTGGGAAGGGGGAGGGGTGAGGACATTTGAAGTTCAATGTCCAGGCCCACCCTTGCCCCAGGCCCTGCCCTGTTGCTGCCCATGGGGGACTGGAGCCTGCTCAGGTTCCTGGGCCTGTCTCTCCACATTACCAGCCTTTGGGAGGGCATTCCTCTGAGCCTTGGTCTCCTCATCCCTAAAAGGGGGTAATATCTATTTCATAGTAGATGACTACAAAGATTTTAAAAGATCCCAATGCATGCGCCCCTTGGGAATTCAGTAAGAGTTCCTTTCTAAAAGTGCATGGCCAAATGCAGATCCTGCACATGTGAGTCCCCAGGCTGGTGGGTCAGACAACAGGAGCTAAGGCTCCTGCACCAACAGGTCCCCTCCTTTTGTGGACACGAGAGTCCCAAGAGCTGCTGAGAATAGCATGTGGGCTCTCCTCCCAGGTGTTCATTGGCAGGTGTGTCCCCTGCACACTGAGACAATCTGAGGCTAACTGCATCCCCAGGCTGGCTTGCTGCCCACCATCCGCCTAGGATTCTCGCTGGTGGTCCCCACACACTCTACAGGGGTGAAGGCCTAGGGAGGGGTCACAGAGCCCAGGGTCCAGAGGGGAGGAGGCCTCTAGTGAAAGCGGGCAGGACTGGAGGTTTCCAGCCCTGCCTCTCCCAGGCCGTCTCAAGGGCAGCCAAGACCTGAGGCCAGCAGCACTGGGCATGTGGCAAGGCTGCAGACCACCAGCCCTGGTATGGAAAATGCAAAGACTGGCCAGAAAAGGGTTGGTCCTGGAACTGACATGTAAGAAATACTGAGAAACGACCCAAGGACAGGAGTAGCTGGTGACCTGTGCTTGTGCCCACATACACTCCAGAGGGGGCTGTTCCCTCCTGGCCACCACGGCTGTGCCCCAGCTCTGGGACTGGGCCTGGAACATCCATTGCCAACCACTGGGATAGGTTCCCCTCCCTCAACACACAGACATATGAACATAAGCACAGACACACACACAAGTACACACACACAGATATATACACAGACACATAGACACAGACACACAGATATACACACAGACACACATGCACAAACACACATAGACAGAGACACTCAGATATACACACACACAGATACACAGACACAGACACAGACACACACAGATATACACACAGACACACAGATATACACAAAGACATACACATGGACATAGAAACATAAACATAGACATGCAGATATACAAAGGCACAAACACACACAGATACACAGACACAGACATATAGACACACAAATGCACAGATATACACACAGACACACACATACACGCAGACACCAACCTGCTCCTTCAGGTCTCAGGTGACCGAGGTGACAAGGTGACAGATTCCAGGTGTGCAGGATGCTGCAGCGTCTCCACCAGCGGCTCCTGGACCAAGAGGAGGGAGCAGCTGGGACTGCGGACAAGGACAGGGAAGGTGACGGAGAGGGTGACGGGGGTGGGAGGGGCGGGGGACAGGGGACGGGGAGGGTGATGGGGGGAGGTAACGGGGAGGGTGACGGGCGCGTCGTGGCCTCGTCCTGGCCGGCCAGTTGAGGGCCGAGATTGCCATCCACGAAAGCCAGTTCTGCCCGGAGCCGCTGCGGAGCCGGGTCCCCACCCGCCCCGAGGACGTGGCCCCCTTGGGAGCAGTCCTTGTACCCCCCGTCCCGGGTGGGTGGCCTCTGCGCCCGCCCCTCGCGTGGTCCCGCATCCTGGCCCCACGCTGCGCGCGTGTGGCTCCGCGTCTCCAGCCTGCGGCCGCGATCCCCACCCCCCGCGGTCCCCGCGCCCCCTACCCGAGACCAGGCACCTGTCGGGACGCGCCCGGTGGGACCCCCCACTCCTGGGACTGGACAGCGCCGCGCGTTAGCCGCGCCGAGGCCGAGAGGAGGCGGCACCGCGTCCAGAGTCCGCGCGGGGCCAACGCCGGGCCCGAGCCAGGACAGGGACCCGGAGGGCGCGGGGAGCCGGGTGCGGCGCGTCCAGGGGCGGGGGCTCTGGAGTGTCCTGGGGGGGATCCCTGGAGGGTCCTGCACCCGCTCGGGGTGCCAGGGGCCGGGGTGCCGCAGCCGCCACAACCCAAGTCCAGCGCAGCGGCGGGGACGCGCTGACCTCGCGCAGTGGAGGTGCCTCCTGGGCTGCCCGACCTCGTGCGAGGCCCGGCGCCGTCCCGGCGGGGGCTTGGGCTCTTCGTAGGTTCGACTCGCAGGTCTCGGCGGAGCCCCTCGTCCTGCCTCGCCTCTCCCTGAGCTGATCTTCTGGGGCCAGGGGAACCTCTACAGACGCCCTAGGCGTTGCGCTGGGAGCCGCTCCGCGGGCCGGGACCCGGGCTGGACCTGCCCCGAGGCCCCGCCCCGCCCTAGGCTCCGCCCCTTGTCCCACAAGCCCCGCCCCCGGTCCCGCCCCGCCCCGCCCCGCCCCACCCATCCCCCTGCCAAGCGCTGGGGCCGAAGACTTGGCCCTGGCCAAGACGGGAGGTCTCCTACGGGGTAAGGACCCACGGCCGCGCCCTTCCCGCAGTCCAGTCTCCCCACGCCCGCCCTCAGTCTGCCACATCCCTCCCACCCCCACAGCTTCCCACATCCCCTCAACACTCCACAGTCCCCCAGCTCCCCTGGGATAGGGTCCCCTTACCTTCACCCTTACCTTCCCCACAGGCCCCTCATCCCCTACAGCTACCCACATCATCCTCGGCTCCCATCACAATCCTCCTCATCCCCCACAGCTACCTACAGCCACCCCGCTGCCCCTGCTGCCCCGGGACCCTCCAGGTAACCCCTTCAGGGAGGGTCAGGGTCTCACCTCACGGTGTGGTGCAGTGAGTCAAACATCCTTGTTTTTAGGGGTTTGTAACTTTATTACGCTATTTTTAAAACATTAATAGAACACTTTAACAAAATGTCCCCAAATACATCTCATACGTCAAACTCCTCTGAAAAAGAGGAAATTAAGCAGAAGCAGCGTTTTTTGTCTTCACTATCTCGGAGGGTCTAAGGGAGAAAAACTGTCACTACTGTTTGTTATTCGCATAAAGCCAAGCAAAATTTGTTTGTAGTTTTGAGTCTCCAAGGGAGAAAGTAGATTACTGTCTGGGCAGCTTCCTTGATTAAGGAAAGGAACCCTCCTGCAATGGGCCTTGAGTGACACAGGTAAAGCAAGTTCACAGAACATTTCATCCCAAGCTGGTCCTGGGAAATCTGAATCCTGGATCTGGGCTGCCCTTTGTCTACACTTGCCTGTTTGGAGGTTACCAGGAAGGATTGGGCAAATTTGCCTCAAGGCACGGGATTCCCCACTCCCTTTCTTTTTAGTTTTTACTGGTGTATAGTGTACCTGTTCAAAGGTGCACATTCACAGGTTTGGTGATTTTACACAAACCAAAGCATCACTCAGATCAAGGAACAACATTGCCAGCTCCCGGAGACCTCCTTAATCACCCCTCAGAGTGAGTAGTGGCTTCAAACAGCAAAGATTAGCTCTGCTTGTTTTTGCACTCGATAGTGACTGAATTATAGAGTGTGCTCTACTGTCTAGCTGCTCCCCTCGGCGTTGTGTTTAGAAGATACGTGCCATGCGTGGCTGTCATCCACTCATTGTGCTGCGTTGGATACCATCGTCTGAACACACCTCCATTTACTTATTCATTTTACTACTGAGAAACGTGAGGGTAATCTCAGGTTTGGGACATGACAGGTAGCACTACTGTAACACCATGGTAGCTGTCTTTGGGTAAATGTGTGTACACACTTATGTCGGGTGCAGCCCTGGAAGTGGAATTGTGAGTCACAATGTGCATATATGTCCGGCTTCTGTAGATGTTGCCAAAGAGCCTTCAGAGTAGATGATCTAGTGTTCACGGCTACTTTACTAGTGTTCTGTTGCTGTTTGTTAACACGATCAAATCACCCCAACTTAGTGGCTGTATTTATTCTCTTACAGTTTATTCTCTGACAGTTCTGGAGGTCAGAAGTCCAAAGTGGATCTTAAGTGGCTAAAATCAGTGTCAGGAGGCTGCACGGCTCCTTGAGGCTCTATGGGAGAACCTGTTTCTTTGAGACCTTTTCTGTCTTTTAGAGGCTGCCTGCACTCCTTGGCTGGTGGCCCCTTCCCCCAGCTTCACACCTCTCTCTCTCTCATTTCTCGCTGTCTGTCTTTCTTTCTGTTTCTCTATCTCTCTCTGCCTCTTTGTCTATGTCTCTGTGTGTCTCTATTTTTCTCTCTGTCTTTCTGTCTCTGCCTTTCTCTGTCTCTTTCTCTCTGTCTTTCTCTGTCTCTATTTCTCTCTGTTTCTCTCTGTGTGTCTCTCTGTCTCTGTCTGTCTCTTTCTCTCTCTGGCTCTGTTTTCCTCTCTGTCCTCCCACACCCAGTTCTCTCTCTGTCTCTCTGTCTCTGTTTCAGCCTCTCTCTCTCTCTCTCTCTCT
>CAUYQG010055757.1:0-12503 GCA_963574415.1 Tarsius wallacei | reverse complement strand
GTCACTTCATAGCTGGGCTCGGTGGCTCAGTCTGTTATCCCGCGCCTTGGGAGGCTGAGGTGAGTGGATTGCCTGAGCCCGCGGGTTCGAGACCCGCTTGGGCAACTTGGCGAGACCTCATCTCTACAATAAATCAAAAAATTAGCCGGGCGTGGTAGCGCACGCCTGTAGTTCCGGCTACTCGGAAGGCTGAGGTGGAAGGATCTCCGGAGCAGGTCGAGTCTGCGGTGGCTGGGAGCAGCCACTGCATTCCAGTCTGGACGACGGAGTGAGACGCCAACTCAAAAAAAAAGAAAAAAAGTCACTTCATGTCCAACAACAGATGAATGGAAAAAGAAAATGTGGTGTATTTATACAGTGGCCTACAATTCAGGTTTGAAAAGAAGGAAATTAATTATGTAGAAACAATAAGCTTTTCTTCTTTGATATACTGCACAGCATGGTGAATATAGTAAATAATAAACTACTGCACATTTCAAAATCATGAAAAAAGTATTTGAGGTGATGAATATGTTAATTAGCTTAATATAATTAGTCCACGTTATATTCATAAATCATAACTTCACTGTGACCCTTCACTCAGAAAAACATAATTTGTCGATGCACAATAAAAAATAAAAATCAGCTGGGCTCGATGACTCAGCCTGTAATCCTGCGCCTTGGGATGCTGAGGTGAGTGGATTGCCTGAGCCCGCGGGTTCGAATCCCGCCTGGGCAACTTGGTGAGACCTCATCTCTACAATAAATCAAAAAATTAGCTGGGCGTGGAAGCACGCGCCTGTAGTTCTGGCTACTTGGAAGGCTGAGGCGGAAGGATCACCGGAGCCCAGCAGGTCGAGGCTGCGATGGCCGGGAGCGGGCACTGCACTCCAGTCTGGGTGACAGAGTGAGACTCTAACTCAAAATAAATAAATAAATAAATAAATAAATAAAAATCAAAGAAAGAAGGAAATTTTGTCATTTGAGACAACATGGATGAGCCTGGGGCATATTATAGTAAGTTAAATAAGGTAGGCACAGAAAGACAAATACCACTTGACGGTGCTCATATGTGGAATCTAACAAAGCTGAACACATAAATGCAGAGAGTAGAATGGTGGTTACCAGTAGTTGGAAAGGAGGATTTGGGAGATGATGGACAAAGAATAGAAAATTTCAGTTAGATAAGAGAAATAATAAAGAGACGTATTGTACAATATAATGACTATAATTATAACAATGAATTGTATTCTTGAAAATTGTGAAAATAGATTTTAAGTATTCTCATTACAATGAATGGTAAGTATGTGAGATAATGCATATGTTACTTAGCCTGATTTCCCAGTGTATACATACTTCTAAACATAATATTGTACACAATAAATATATACAATTATTTGTGAATTAAAATGAATAAATACTTAGAAAATCACTTCACTTTCATTCCATTCTGCAATGAACAGTTATTACTTATGTATTTGTTTTGTTTTGGTATAACTCTTTCCTAACTCCTCTGTATTACTTGAGACCTTATGCACATAGGCTGGTCCCCAGCCCGTGCTTAGTACAGAGTAGGCACTCAAATATTTATCAAATGGATGATAAATGCATGCCTTTGAACTAAAATTGAAAATACATCTTAAATAAAAGCATGTTAGCTTCAAATGCTTTGTATTACATTTGACTTGAAGCAACTTATACTTTATAAGTAGGATGCTAAGAAAATATTTGAATAAACCTTAATGAAGGAAACACACCAGTGAAAACATTTTGAAACTTCTCACTGCAAATAAAACTGAGTTCTAGCCTAAATGTAGCAATAAGTTCTATTATGATGGTATGTATTTACTAGAAATTATAGTATTTTAAAATAATATTTATATACATATTTGAGAAAACATGTTCTTTCAAAAAAGAACTGATTTATATTTTGTTTCTATAATTGTATATACTGTAGATATGTTTTTCAAACTTTGAAGGTAGTACTTTTAAATATGATCTGCCTTTTGTGGGAAAAAATCTCCTATATTTACATATTGTTTATACATTTACAGATATTTAAAATTTTTAATTTTTTAGTAATTCACTATACTAGAGATAAATAATAGATAATAACTGGGTAACGGGGCCACATATTAAAAAAACCCCAGACTTTTGAAATTTCAGGATGCTGAAAGAATTCCATTTTAAGGCAATCATGGATCTGGCTTCGTGATTTTCTTTATTTGAAGGGTGCTTTAATATATACTGACAGTTGACTTTATTCACATTGCATTTATCCTGCACTATGCACTGTAGAAGGGAACAAATATTACTACGGAATCTTTACTTTGATGATACTAATGAATCCATAAGTATTATTCAGCAATTTTTATTTTATATATCCAACTTTAGAGTGCAGTATTACATCTGACATTATACAAGGCAGTTAGTGAAATTACCTGAGACAGATAAAGTTCACAGCTCAAAACTGTGTGTATGTGTACACAGGATGCTATAATCAATTTGTATAAATGAATCTTAATGTTTTTCTCTCTTAAATTAATACTTCATATATTCCACAACAAATATTCATTCAAAACTTAAAGGAGTAGAAAACTGTGCTAAGTCTGAAAGTACAAAAATGTATAATCTCCCAGGAAAAATGAAAATATTTTTCAATGAAATTGTGAGATAATGCCAGTTACCACAATCTCTACCTGGATATTTAACTATGAAGGGTTATTCATAACCAACTGTAATATTCAATCATGTTTACCATTTAAATATTTGCTGTAATTAGTCAAATTTCTAGTCATTTTTTTTTATGGTATATGCACAAAGGTAGAAAATTTTTTAAAGTGAAACTGAGAATGGACAGTGACATTCTTCTCAAATTTTTTTTCTTTACCTCACCTTGCATATCTGACCTATTCTAGCGTGAGTAGCTTTTCCAGAGTGTTCTCCATCTATTGCATTTTCACGGAAGAAAAAATATACTTTGTCATCTTCAGGATTGTCACTCTCTGGGATGAGATGGGCACTAATGAACCGTGGATCTGAGAGACAAATTATAGCATATATATTAATTCACAGTTTAATAAATAATACCATTCATTATAGTTCATTTTTGCTTTCTCTTAACTCTTATTTGACATATTTTAAATAAATTAATCTTTCATTACTTCACTTTTTCCAGTACATGTGAACTGTTCTTTATACTGTATAAGGTATCTTATAAATACCTTATCTCTCCAGAAAAATTCATTCATTTTGTTCAGAAGTCAGGTGAAGAAATCCTCAGTGTGATCATATATTGCATATACATTACTGGATATTAAAATATTTGAAAATTGTAAGTACTGTCAAATATTACTTACTGTTGGCACCATTGTTATTATTCCTGCCAAGCATAAAATAATTTAAATCAAATTGCTAATTTGTCTATTTCAGTTTTCAGCAAAGACTGGATGAGAAGGGAAAAGCAAGATTAAAACAAAATAATACATCCTCTTCTGTTATACCCCCTCCCAGAAAAGGGCAATATCATTCTACTAGACACTCAGGCAATAAAAACCCAGTCAAACTGGAGCTCTCTCTTTCTTTCCTACCCTAAATCCCATTGATCTGCATATTCCGATATCATGATTTCTTACCACATCCTTCATCACTACCATTTCTCAGGAAACCACTGCCAACTTGAATTATTAAAACAGTTTCCTAAGGTAGTCCCCTTCTTTCTACCTTACTCAATAACCGGAAGCCATTGGTGATCTTGTCCCTGCTATCTCTCACACCTTTTTTCCTACCTTCTCTTCCTTCCCAAACTCACTTCTAGCCAGAAATGCCAACCTCCTTCCTGGTTCTCAGATCCACCAAGCACTCTCAGTTCTGCCTCAGAGTTTTCCACCCTGTGTGACTCTCTGCCCTCATTTATTCTCCAAGCTGGCTTTCTACTTTTCCTCAGATCTTCCTTCAAACATTGCATTACCTGAGCAATCTATACTGACTAGCCTATGTAAACCACCGAAAACCTTGCTCTTGCTCATTCCCTACTTTTGTTCATGCAACATTTTTCTTCCAAACACTATTTAATACCTGTTATGATACATCTATGTATCTATCTATCTATCTATGTATTTATCATCTATCTATCTATCTACCTACCTACCTATCTATCATCTATCTATCAAAATATTCATCTGTTGAATCTTCAATTGCTTTTTGTCTGTCTCCCTCGCTGCCCCAATGGAATAGAAATTCCATGAGAACAGGGACTCTGGAAGGATGGACTTCTTAACAATGTTGATTCTTCCTAACCATGAGCATGGAATATTTTTTCCATTTGTTTGTGTCTTCTGGGATTTCTTTGAACAGTGTTTTATAGTTTTCATTGAAAAGGTCTTTCACTTCTCTGGTTAGGAAGATGCCAAGGTATTTCATTTTTTTTTGTGGCTATTGTGAATGATATTGTGCTTTTTATTTGGTTCTCTGCCTGTTAGTTGTTGGTGTATAAGCATGCGACTGTCTTTCACACGTTTATTTTGTGCCCTGAGACTTTGTCAAAGTCCTTTATCAGTGCAAGGAAGTTTTTGACAGATTTTCTAGAATTTTTGAGGTATAGGATCATAGCGTCAGCAAAGAGGGATAACTTCTTTTCCTATTTGCATAACCCTGATTTTCTTCTCTTGTATGATTGCATTAGCTAGGACTAGACAACCAACATTATATTGAACAGGAGGGGTGAGAGTGGACAGCCTTGTCTTGTTCTCATTTTCAGGGGAAATGCTTCCAATTTGTGTCCTTTGAGCAGTATGTTGCTATGGGTTTATCGTAGATGGTACTTACTATTTTGAGGTATGTTTCTTCTATGTCTAGATATTCAAGGATTTTTATCAAAAAGGGATGCTAGATATCCTACCAAAGGCAATCTACAGATTCAACACAATACCCATTTAAATGACCAACATCATTCTTTTCAGACCTGGAAATAATACAGAAATTCATATGGAAACATAAACAATTTTGAATAGCAAAAACAATACTCAACAAAAGAAATAAAGTAGGAGGTATCGCACTTACAGACTTCAAACTTTACTATAAAGCTACAATAGTCAAAACAGCCCAGTATTGGTACAAGAACAGACACCTAGACCACGGAACATGATAGAGATCCAGAAGAAAAACCTAACATTTCTCAACCAACTCATCTTCAACAAAGCCTCCACCAACAACCACTGGGGAGGAGAAGAACCTATTCAGTAAGTGGTGCTAGGAAAATGGCTGATCACATGCAGAAGATCGAAACAGGACCCATACCTATCAGCATACACAAAAATTAACTCTAATTGGATCAAAAACCTAAACATAAAACTTCAAACTCTAAGAATCTTAGAAAATGCAGGAGACACCATTATAGGAATCAGAATAGGCAACGAATTCCTGATCAAAACTCCAGATGTCCATCCCACAAGAGCTAGATAGACAAATGGGACCTCATTAAACTGAAAAGCTTCTGCAATGCAAAATAAGCCACCAAGAGAATGGGAAGACAGTTCACAGAATGGGAAAAATATTTGCCAACTGTATATCTGACAAAAACCTAACATCTAGAATCTACTAGGAACTCAAATGCACCAAAAGGAAAAAAACAAACAGCCCCATTAAAAAATGGGCAAAAGACATTAATAGACACTTCTCTAAAGAAGATATACAGGCAGCCAACAGACACATGAAAAAGTGCTCAGCCTCACAAATCATCAGAGAAATGCAAATCAAAAACACATTAAGATACCACCTAATCCCAGTAAGAACGGTCATCATCAATAAAGCAAAAAACAATAGATGACAGAGAGGATGCAGAGAAAAGGGAATGCTTCTACACTGCTGGTGAGAATGCAAACTGGTTCAACCTCTATGGAAAACAGTGTGGTGATTTCTAAAAGAACTAGAAATTGACCCTTCCATAGGACCCATACTAGGAATATACCCAGAGGAACTTAAATCATTCTACCAAAAATATACCTACACACGCATGTTTATTGTGGCACCATTCCCAATAACAAAAGCATAAAACCAATCATGCTGCCCTTTGAAACTAGACTGGATTTTTAAAATGTGGTAAAATGCACCATGGAATATTATGCAGCCAAAAAGAAGGACAAACTTATGGACTTCACAGCAACTTGGATGGATTTAGAGTATATAATACTCAGTGATCTATCACAGAAACAAAGAACTGAGTACCACATGTTCTCACTCAGCAGCAGACTCTGAACAATTACCATGATACTATAGCAAAGGGATTGGTAGTAGCCAGAAATGGGCAGGGGAGGGAGATGGAGGGATATATAACATCAATAAGCGTACCTGATATCAAACCAGGTAAAGTGGGGACCAAAGGGAGGCCCAAACTTTACCTGTACTATGACCACTTATGTATCTAATCCTGAATTTTACCCACATCTTTAAAATAAAAAAAATACAGATAAATAAATAAATAAATAGGGAAAAAAGGAACAAGGACTTGGCATGTTTTGTTTAATGCTATGAAGTAAGAGCTTAAGACATGATGGGCAACCAGTGAATTTATGTGCAAGGAAGAAAGAAAAAAAAAAAGAGAGGACCAGGGAAAAAAACTGCCTATGTTATGCAGAATGCATGTCAGCAATATTTAGCCCTCTACTTCAAAAAATACTTTTGTAAATTCTTGGGTTGATATGATAGTGTCACATGCCAACCATAAAAACATGCAAGAGCTTCATGTCCTTAACATGTAATGTGCTAAGAATCTGAGTGTACCTCACCGAAAGTACTTAGGATATTGCAGACATTTAAATTCTTACAGTAATCCCCCTTTATCCCACATTGTGTTACATTATTGAGGTAACAATGAAATATACACATATAGGTCAGCACCAAACTTAAGAGACCAGGAAACAGATCAGAACCCTGAAATTAGCTTTATTCATATATAATCCAAGTTATTTAGTCTTGATCTTTACACCTGTGAATAATCATCATTATCATGTATCCTGTGCTTGTAACCTTCTTTAACATTTGCTCTGGGACCATGCATTCAGTGTACTTCATGGTGCTACATTTTACTATCCTTTTCAGGAAAATCATACAGACTCTGAAAGTAATGTAAAACATATAAAATATTACCTATTCATATTTAAATTTCAGTGTCTCAATGAACGATGTAAAAAAATAATAATTTTAAAGTAGGATTGCTTACCATCAGATCTTTTAAAAGCTACATAAAATAATACATTAACCTGAATAACTGTAAAGCTTTCTTTTTTTCCAAAAATTTCTACTTGTTCATATGCACACATATTCTTGCATATACATACTTAAACCATGAGGAATAGTGAGCAGAATAATTAATATGACATATTGGGAATTACTGTCACAAATAAAGAATTACTAACATATTGGTAAAGTTAGGATCCTAGAAATATGCATGTGTGTGCACACATATAATACAAACCAAAATGCGAAATGACTCAGTTCAGTCACTTGTTAACTTTTGTGATGTTCGGGAAGACTCTTACCTATTTGAGCTCAGATACCTAATTTTCAAATTAAGTTTATTTTAAATTGAGCTACTTCAAACTGGATTCTATCCACCTTGTCTGAAATAAATAGCTTATGTAAAAAGAAATATTTTAAGCTTAAGACAAGTGAAACAGTTTTGCAAAATATTAACAAATTGTATTATATTATTATCATTATCAAGTTACTGAGAAAAAGCCTTCATAGCATGCTAAATTTGGGAATCTCATAATTCAATTATGGAATTAAAATGAAAGCACAAACAAAATCTGCTATGAACAGCATAACAAATTTAAAACTTAAATTGGTTACAGCCATGTAGTGCTTTCTAATGTAAAAATAACAAATATTTATATATCATCAAAACGAATAGGCTGAGCCTATGGGTTTGAGACTAGCCTAGGCAACTTGGCGAGACCTCATCTCTACAACATATCAAAAACTTAGCTGGGTGTGGTAGCACATGCTTATAGTTCCCACTACTAGGACGGATGAGGCGGAAGAATCACCTGAGCCCAGCACGTCGACGCAGGGGAGGCTGTGAGCATGCCACTGCACTCCAGCCTGGACGACAGAATGAGACTCCAAATAAAACAACAGAAACAGAAACAAAAACAAAAACAAATACAAAAATAACTAATAGGAATCGCTAATATGTTTGAAGGTAAACACTGCTTTATAAATAGAATTGTAGGCTCACAACAGACATACTGGATTCTCAAACTTGAGCTTTATATCAATTCAGTCCTTGGGTAAAGGACACATTCAAATATTATCATAGAGTGAACAGACCATTGCTAGTTTGCCCAAATAGTATTAGTTTCAATGGAGAATCCAGAAATTGGAAAACAAATGGTTAAACTTCATTTGTAATCGATACAGCAAAATGAAAACTCCAAATATGGGGGGAAATAAATATATAAATATGAGAATATGATAAATGTGGCAACTCAAATAAATAAAAAGAGATTGATTATTCAAAACTGGTGTAGGGCAGAACAAAGGGGAAAGAAGTTCTTTCTGAATCGATATGGAAATCACTGCAACATACATGAAGTGAAAAGGGCAAGGTGCAGCATAATGGGTTTGTAAAGTATGTATGTATATATAGTGAAAACAATTATAGGTTTTTGTTGTCTTGTATATGCAAAAAAGTGTACTTTAACTGTAACTCCAGACTCTAATATGATTGCCAGAGGGGCCAGAATAAGGCGACCAGTGGAACACGATAGGGTGTGGGTAGAAAAAGAAAAATTATACATTCTTCTGCTTTAATACTGAAACAATGGAAGGAGACAGTCTACTATTACCTCTCAAATTAGTGTAGTTGTTCATACAAACACTTGAATAATTTCAAGAGTTTCAAGTAATTAAATTCAATTACCTTTCATTAGATCACAAATATGTGCAAGATACCATGTAGGAAAAAGAATGAATAATATATATTCCTTTTTCTTAGAAAGCAATAATCTAGCAAAAGAAATGTTAGAAACACAAAAATGATAACAAAGAAAACATTATTTTACATGTGTAGATTCTTATGTTCTCTTAACTTGGTGTTTGGGCATGAGAAGATATTATCAAACATCTAACTTCCCTCTAAAATGTGTGAGGGTAATTATTATCTTATAAATGTGGACTCTGGTGAGGAACAACTCAAGCAAATTATCAAGTACATTCATTGGTGAAAGAGTCTTTGATCCCAGTCTTTTCATTAATATCTGATACAATAGACATGGAAATTTTTGCCAGTAAATTTACAGTTTGACCTAGTCTCAGGTACAGCTAAAAAATAAAATTATACATAGAAAATGAAAACAAAATTTATTAACATAGGAAAAAATCAGAGAAAGACACTGTCAATTTTATGCAACCTGTTTTTAAGAAATTTAGGTTATATTTTAGTCTGGGAAAAGCATTGGTTTCCATTTCCAAGTAAAATAGTCTTTGATTTTAGTTGATCTCTTCCAAAAATTTAAAAGAGCAAGTGTTCTAATATTTCACATTTTGAAAATCTTTTTGGTCAAAATCTCTGTTCATTATATATTTTCTAGTTATTCAATCACACAAATTCTGTTTTCCCTTTCTTTTTGTATGTTGTCTTCTTATTTCTCTCTCCTATTTGCTGTTTGTTAAATCTCCTCACTGATGGATCTTCTCTTTATCCAATCCAAACATTCTCTTCGGTCTTTCCAATTTTCTTCTCTTTCATGCTAGAATTTGTTGGCAGCATGAATCTCCATTCTACTTGTCTTATAAAACCCCAGAATCATTTTTCTTTGTCCATCAACCTAAGCAAAGGTGAGGAAAACCGTATAATAATAGTACATAGATCTACTATCAATTCAAAATATTTTTCCTAAACAAGAATCCCTGTATTGCTAAAGAATTATTTTTGTTTGCTTCTAGGTTCACTATTGGTTTATTATTAGTATCTGTTTAAAAACATACTGATTTTTCTCAAATCCACAAAGTACCTTCTCTTACTTTAAAGATAACTGTATTATTTGCTGTACTGATCAGACCAAGCAAGACCATTTAATAATAACTTCCTTCTTTTTCTACCTTCACTTCAAACTTTTTTTCTTTCCTCCTTTCTAGGTCTAATGCCTCTCCCTTTGTGCTCTCAATCCAACATTCTACAGACTATTGATCAAATGACTTTCTTTATTCTTCATGCACTCATTCACTATTTACATTTTCATTTTCCAAATATGTACTAAGAATCTCCTCTGTGCTCTGAATTGTGGAAGATTAGAGGATATTGAGGCAAAAATGTTTTCTATGTACATGGTGGTTAATGTCTGCTGTGAAATTCTGACAATTAGACCAATTATTAAGCACAAAAGTAATAAAAATAACAATTTAGAAAGACTGTAATGTGAGATAGTGCATCAAAGGAATCTAGTTGAAAAAAAAATCAGTGTAAGTCTTACACAGAAGATATGATAGTTACTTCAAGATCTGAAGAATAGCCAGAAATGTCTCAGGTAGAAGAAACACCTATAAAACAACAGAGAAAGTTGTACACACAGAAACTAGTCAATGAAGAGAGAGGTGGCCAGCAATGGTGACAGAAATAGGGAGAGACCAGAATATGAAGAAAACCAGTCAGGAGTGAATTCATTCTACTGACTCCAAGGAGAACCACTGAAGTGTTATAAATCTAGTAAGACATTATCAGTTGTCTATTTTAGGAGGGTCACTCTGGCTGATTTAAAAAAAAAAACACACACACACATTATAGTGAGGGAAGAATGTAGTCAGGAAGGTAGCAGTATGGTGGCTGTCATGGAAATACAAATGAGAAATAACAGAGACCTGGATCTGTATGGGGGAATGAGTAAAGAGAAAACACTTGCAGGGATAATTTGAAAATATAATTGATGAATTGTGTTAATAGTGTGTTGAATGTAAGAAGTAGTGAGAAAAAACATACAAAACAAAGAAATTTCTGATTTCAACAGTTGGTTTGGAGAGGAGTCATGTACTGAAATAGGGAGCACGTGAGCAAAGGTGGACTTACGAGTAGGGAAGATAAGCTGTGTTTAGTGCAACTTTAGAGTGAGAGGCTAGCAAAGTCACACAGGTCATTAATAATAGAGCTTAAAAAGAAATGTGTAGTAGAATTGAAGTTACTTGAAATTGAGCCAATGGAGTGATTAGGATGGTTTAAAGTAAAAAGAAAAAAGAGGAGACCCTAGGATGACAAGTAAAGCGAGGGAAAGTACAGAATTCTAAGAAGTGTGGACTCGCAGAGAGGAAGAGAAGGCAGTATTTCTTTCTTGAATTTTCAATATTTCCCCTTTCAAATGTCCTTATCCTGAAAAGAAAAAAACAAAACAACCAAAAAAAAAAAGAATTAAAAACAAACAACGAAAATCTTCCACTAGTACTCTATTCTGTAGAATCTTCTTGTGAATTCTTGCATTCATTAAACTATAGGACTTCTTGGACGAGTACTCATATACCCTGCTGTATTTACCACTTGTTCTTCAATTCTTTACTATCTAGCTTTTTTGTTTCTCTCAATACTATTTTACTGGTAATCAGTAGGAACTATCAAACCTTAAAATAAATTTTGATACACACTCTTCTTTGGTTGTCTTCAGCCATTGGCACAATAAAATATTCTTCTATTTCTAAAATTATTATTTTTGTTTTCTGTCTTCTTGTAGCTTTTGTCATCCTGACATAGATTTACCAGCTCTCTGACATATAACATATAACAAAATAACCTCATTATTTTATTTACAATTACTTTTCCTTTTCTTTAAATCTCTATATACACTTTCTAAATTTTTCTTTGGGTACCTTGTATTTCCTCCCACTCCCATAAATGAAGTCATTTCCTAGTGTTTCTTTCAGTATTTCAATATTTTAAATTTTATTTTAAACATTATTTTTATGTTTTTTTTTTAATTTGATAGCTTTAGGGGGTATAAATAGTTTTTGGTTACATGGTTGTACTGTATCAATATCCTTTTTTAAAAATACTTATTTCTCTTTGAGAATTTATTCACTTCCATAGCTTCAAGTATCACCAAGCTATATCAGTCTTCCTTTTCTCCTAGATCTAATTCTGAATTGCAAGATTCTGGCTAAAAAGTTCTGCCTAGATATCTTACTGCAACTTTAATTTATTATACCTAGTAAAAAATTCATAAACTTTCTTTTGAAACTGCTTCTACTTCTACCTTTCTCATTTTGGTCAATGTCATCAAGGCCTAGATACAAACTATTTTTTTACCTTAAATTTTTTTCCATCTCTTGCAGGACTTCATTTTTGTGCTCTAAATTTATTATAAAACATATCCCTACTGTTTTCACTGTCTTGTTTTCTTTTTTTTTTTTTGAGTTGGAGTCTCACTCTGTCGCTCAGACTGGAGTGCAGTGGCCGCTCCCGGCCACCGCAGCCTCGACCTGCTGGGCTCCAGCGATCCTTCCGCCTCAGCCTTCCGAGTAGCTGGAATTACAGGCGCGCG
>CAUYQG010055756.1:0-19821 GCA_963574415.1 Tarsius wallacei | reverse complement strand
ACTCTTTCCATCCATTCCCTAATCCCATTGTATTCTGAGGCCAGTCACTGGTGACTTCCATTGTTTGCATACCAAGGTCTGATTTTTTTCAGGAGTTTTGTCTTTGGTACACTTGAAATTGCCTGAGGTCTTCCTTTGGTTTTTCCTCATTTGTGACAGATCTCTTGTTTTTCTCTTTAGTTCCGTTATTCAATGTCAGTGGGAGTGGCTTTCCCTTCTGATATTTGCTCAGTCCTCTGTTTTTCCCTGATCTGGGCTCTGGATTTGTTCTATTTTGAAATAAGACGATGGATGGGAAGCTTTGCTGTCTCTTGTAGTTTTTGAAATTCGAATGAAGTAAGGGACGGGGCGCTAGGATTCAGAAACTACTTACAAATTACAATGTTCACTTATTGTGGTATGTGTTCCCTGAGACCCACTCCCCACCACCACTCTATATGACGATGCAAAGCAAAAACCAATGCAAAACCAACTGAACACACACAGAGACATACACACACATCCCAAAACAATCTGGAATAACAACAAAGTGAAACAAAACAAACAACAACAAAAAACCAAGAAAACTAAACACACACACACATGCCTAGCATAAGTGACTAGAGAAGAAAAACAGAAAGACCAGGGTTTGGGCGGGGGGGGGCGGGAATTCAGGTTGAACCCTCACACATATATTGACACACACATTAAACTTTTAAAAAATGAAATTAAAAAACCCAGAAGAACAAAAGAGCAAAAACAGACCAACAACAAAATCGAAAGATGAACATTCAATCATTCACAACACATAAACAGAAAACAACAAACAAAAGAAGAAACAGAAAAAGGAAAAAAAAATATTTGGGAGGGTAGCAGATCAAACCCTCACATACACATTCATGCACAAAGGAAAAATATTTTAAAAACAGATGAACTAACAAACAGTCAAAAAATTTAAAAAAAAAAAAAAAAACCTGCCCTCTTGGGGCAGGCTCTGTATCGTTCCTCCAATCAGGTCTTTCCTACAGAGCCACCTCTTTCACTCTCTCCTCAGTGTCTGAAGCAGGGTAGGAGAAGGGGCAGTGGAGGTGGGTGGGGTTGCAGGTTGCAGTCCTCCCCTCCCACTCTCCTATGGTCAGGGAGATCTTCTCTGGTGGGGAGGTATGGGATTGTCTCTTCCCCAGGTATGTACTCGTGGCAGGGGAAACCCCAGCCAGGTCTATCTTTGAATGGAGTTCCCCTATTGCAACTGATGTCCAGGCTCTGCCTGGGTTTATCCCTCTTAGTCGTGGCCCTGCTGTGTGGGTCTGACATTCAGAGGATTGCTGGGGAGGAAGGGGTTTGGGTCAGCCTCAGACTCACTGATCTCTTTGGAGTTCTTCCTCATCCTTTTCTGGCCACACTCTTTGTCCTGCGGCTGGATCAAGGTAGGGGGTGGGGGCCTGGAACTCAGCATTCATCAGGTCCCTCCGAAGTCTGTGCTTTTAGGATATTCCCACTGGGTCATGATCAATCCCTGGGTAGTTGATCCGCCAGTCACAGAAACCGGGTCTGTCGCTCCGTGGTGAGCGAGTGGGAGCACTTTCTTGCCCATCTTCAAGATGGTGGTGGGAAGGGGTGCCTCTCTTGTCCTCTTCCATAGCACTTTGCCTCTGGACTCCCTCCACAGCCCCTGCTGCCAGTGCCCTGCCAGGCGCTGAAGTGGTGAGGCAAAGCCAAGAGCCTGGGGCGATATTTTCTCCCCGCCGCTTATGTCCATTTAAAAAAATAATAATGGCACTCAGCTTCTGCGACCTGGGAAGAGCCAGGGATGGAGCAGAGAAGCTGCAGCAACAGCTGTTGCACCAAGGGCCTGGCCACTTGCTCACAAGCCCCCACTTAGACAGTCTCTCCCAGCATTTTCTTCCCAGTGAGGGTTTGTTGATTTAACAAAAAAAAAAAGAAAAGAAAAAAAATGGCACTCGGCTTCTGCATCCCGGGAGTCGCTAGGGTGCAAGTACAGCAGCTGCGGCCGGCACCAGTTGCTGCACCAGGAGAGCCCTGGCCGCTAGCTCCCTAGCCCTCACTCAGTCAGCCACTCACACGCCCACTCACTCACCAGCACATACACAAACTTTTCCATACACTCACTCACTCACACGGGGACTTGCATAGTCCAACTGGTTCAGTCACCATCTTCCTGATCTCTCAATCCAGTGTTTTTAATAGCTCTTTTTATTAGGAAATTTCCCCCTTGAATATTTATATTCCAAATACCTCTTATTCTGTCTCAGGAATTATTAAATAAAGTATCTATCTTTGATAAACTGATAAATTAAAGCATACAAAACAAATGGCCTCAGCCTTAACACCTTCAACCAAAAAATTCTCAATTCCCTCAGCAAATTTCCAATTTAATTTAACCCCTTTCATTTTCTAATTTAGTGCCACCTTTAAGTTCTTCATATCCCTCAGGCTATGACACTCCAATAACCAGTGAAAATCACAATACTCATTTGTGGCTATTTAAGCAGAAGCAACTTAGCTCTAAATTATACAAGTTCAATGCATCTCTTTTTGCCCCCCAATTTTTTTTTTTTTTTTTTTTTTTGAGTTGGAGTCTCACTCTGTCGCCCAGACTGGAGTGCAGTGGCTGCTCCCGGCCACCGCAGCCTCGACCCACTGGGCTCCGGCAATCCTTCCACCTCAGCCTTCAAAGTAGCTGGAACTACAGGCATGCGCTACAACACCCGGCCAATATTTTTGATTTATTGTAGAGATGAGGTCTCACAAAGATGCCCAGGTGGGTCTCGAACCCTCGGGCTCAGGCAATCCACTCACCTCAGCCTCCCAAGACACGGGATTACAGGCTGAGCCACCGAGCCCGGCTTTGCCCCAAAATTTTGATGGTCTAAGCAAGACTAGAGCTTGTGCATGGTAAAAGGTATGTGTGTGAGAAATGACTGGCAAACCAAATCGCAGTTCACTCAGTCTAGAAGTCAGCACCACTGTTCTGAGTGTTCCTATTTATTATATGCACCTAGTGGGCAGGCACAGTGGAAAGGGCCAGATTCCTGTGAGAATGGCCAAAGAGAATTTCAGAAAGAATGGATAGAGTTCTCACTCCAATCAGGCAGTATTGGTAGCTGGGCACCCCACTGGATATGGCAGCTAGGGAAGCTTGCCTACCACATCCTAACTTTGTCTCTAATTTTATTCTAGATAGCCAATTATATGTAGTAAATTATATAATATCCTTTACTTATATCTTTTTAAATGAGCATTCTTTGCCTCCATCTGCTGTGGTGACCTTTCTGTCAATCACATCTTCATCCTATTGTGACAACGATCTCATTAGCCTATATTGCTACCAAAAAAAATGGATGGGAAACAAAACATAAAAAACTGAAATATGTCCATATTTCCTGTCACTCTGGAAAACTTAGAGGGTTCATATTTTAAATTAATAATTATGAGATTATGTAGTTTGTAGACTTCTCATTTTTGCTAGCCACTCTACTTGCACAGAGCTGGGATATAAATGCAGAAAGTATTTCTTTGGTTTCTAGGCAAGAACACAGACCAGCTTGAGTGCATATCTCAGTTTTGCCACTGACAAGTTATGTCATCTTAACAAATAACATAATCTTTTAATTATCCATTTCATCCAATCCAATCATTAAAGTAAAGACTAAAATACTTATTTCACAAAGTTGTTACAGTTAAAAAAAAAAAAACTTCTTTTAATTAAAACAGAAAACTTTAATATTTCACTTACTAATCAGAGCTTCATATCCTACCAGCTTTCTCATGCCTTAACTACCTCTTGATCTGCTTTCAAATCTCTTTGAAAAAATCTGAGATTCTGATTTTCACCCTTTTAGGGAAGGAAATAGACACCAGAATTTTTTCAAAGCTCCCCAGGTGACTGCCACACAACAAGCATAGAGAACACTGTATATTTCTTGATTGCTCCATTTCCTTATACCCCTTTCTCTTTCCAGACAGTGCCCCATTAGAGACCACCTGAAATATCTCTCAACAACAACCTTAAATTCCCTGTTGCCCTATCCTTCTAAGACACTCACTAATCAGACCCAAACCCTGGATATCAAGCCCTTACACACTCCACATCACAGCTGAGCACTGCCATAGGAGGGTTTCAAACTAGGATTAATGATACTGTAATTTCTCACCAATTTTAGCTGGACCCACAACAATATTCTTTCTCTCTCTCGGACAGGTCTTTCTTTAGTTTCCCCCACTGTAATCCCCACTAAACTACTGTGAACCTTAATGAAGCAGTAAATGTGATTAATTTTGTTAAATTTCTACTTTAAATATACACATTTCTAATATTCTATGTGACAAAATGAAAAATATAAATAAAGCACTTTCCCATATACCAAAGAATAATGATTATCTGTGAAAAAGCACTTGTGTGACTAAGCTGCTAGTTAAAAAAGCTGCAACTCTTTACTCAAGGAACACTATTTTTACTTGAAGTATAACTGACAGAAAAACTAGGGTTACACAGACTTGGATATTTGACCAACATTTCCTCAAAAATGAACCAATTAAACCCGTCATTTAGAGTAAAACAGCAAACAGTATTTGCTGGCAATGATAAAACTTGAGCTTTCAAGTGAAGGTTTGAATTTTGGAAAACTCATACCTGCTATATGATCTTGATAGCATCCTAAAACTTGCAGTCCAATACTGTAATTTATAAGACAGTTCACAAAAATAAAAGTTATTGTGTTTGGAAATGCACAAGGCAACAGTTGATAAACTGTTCAATGAATTATAGTGTCAAAAATTGACTATTATCAAATTATTAAGAAAAAGAGAAATGTACTTGGGTGATGGCTGTCAAGGAAGGTTCTATATAAAATCTCAGTGGGGACTTGAAAACTTAGTAGAATTTAGATTAGCAGAAAAAAGTGAGCAAGGCATCCTAGAAAGTTTGCAACATATATATATTTTTTAAGAGAATTACTATCTTCAGATATATTTAGATACTATTTCATGATATATTAATTCAAATTCTCAAGTTATATTTTAAGATCCTTAAAGGCAGAGGCCACATATTACAATTATTTGCTAGAGAGATTAGCACAGGGTCAAATTTAGTGCTGAACTATTTGCTTGGAAAAATAAGATTCACACAGAAAGAATAATAATAATAATGCAAGCCCAAGGTTAAATCCCAGCTCTGGAACTTAGCTAGGTTACCTTAATTAATTTAGTAAACCTCATAGATTCAAACTCAAATACACCTAGCTTGAGAATCACCCTATAAAAAGCCTAACTAAAAGTACCACAGATAATAAATGATCAGAAAAGAAATGTGAATTTGTGCTCCTGTTTTTATGCAGACCTTGCTTTTATGTTATTTTCAAACAAACAACTGATTCTATTTTTTTACTTTAGCAAAAGGAATTTATGTATATAAGGAAGATGATACATATCAAATACAAGTGTACTACTCAAATAATTATCTTATTAATGTACAGCAGACAGATTTTTAAATATTTTCAGTATAGTACAGTTACCTATATTATTGACATTTAACCCATAATATCACTGTAATAATTCCAATTTGTTTCTCCTCACATATTCTAAAATACTGCATTCTTTTTATTCCCATCTATTTACTTCACAGATTCCTTGAGTCACCCTGATTTCACCTTTTCCCTTCCCTCCCTCCCTCCCTCCCGCCACCCGCCCCCACCATACCTACATCCTTATTGAGATAACTACAGCCACTAGAGGGCAATAAATATACAAAGATAAATGTACTTATCTACTATGAAGAGTCACACAATAATAAACGTAAAAACCATCATCACAAGCCCTGAAACATAAGAATTAGACTTGAAAATGCAAAGTAGACACTTCAAACTCAAAATTATTTTGGCAAAGATCACAAATGCAATTTCATTTCCCTATAAAGCACTAACTAAATAAAAAATAAGAAGCCTAATTCCCTTACAGGCACACAGCAATGTTAGAAATAAGAATATCTTCAGATCGAAAAGGACAAGGAAAAAAACACAGAAAAGTGTAATTGCAGAGTGGACAGAAAAGTAAGAATTGATTTCTTCAAACTCTTCCACTGCCACATTGAGAAAACAATTAACTGAAAAACAAAGAGGATTTACCAACTCTTCTATTGAAAAGCAAGAAAAAATTTTACAGGCATATTTTGGGAGGAGGAAAACAGTGATTGTAGTAATAAACAGAGCCTTCAGTTCTTTTCTCACAATCAAGAATTTAGAAGGAAGATAAGTTAATAGTCATTAATCTTTGACAGATAATTTTGCTATTTTTTTACATAGAATCTAAATTCAAATCAACTTAATTTGCATTTATTTACACTGACATGACAAAACTGCAACACTTATAAAGTCAACATTTTTAGCAAAACATAATTTTCTTACCCTCATTGGATGTATATCAGCATAAGGGGGTTTTCCTTCAGCCATTTCTACGGAAGTAATGCCAAGAGACCAGATGTCGGCCACACAGTTATAGCCTATCTCTTGAATCACCTCAGGAGCCATCCAAAATGGAGTTCCTATCACAGTATTGCGTTTTGCCATTGTATCCTGCAATAGCATTATACAGACATAAATACTACCAAAAACTCAAAGGAAATTTGTATGCCAAACAAGTTCTTTAAAAAAAAAAAAGTTAAACCCTCAAATACCACAGATCATATCTGAAAAGTTTTAACTAATTATGACATGACATATTTAGGAATTTTGAATTATGAAATAACCAAGAGTCCGCAAGTAATTTATTTCCGCCACCATCATTAAAGACAGTCATTAAAGATAGACTATAACAATAAAAGCTACAGAAATGAACCAATGTAGCTTCTCTTTTAGTTCATTTAAGTATTTTTTATGACAAGATATATTTTCACGTTCAATGTCCCTTAAATTGTAAATTAAATAACATTCAAATTCAGCTCAATTATGACTCCTCCATAAAAACAAAAAAGTTACACATATATTTCCATACCCCCAAAAAAATTACCAAAGTTTAGTCATAATCAAACCTGAACAAATATGCCAAAAGTATTTCCAAAATTAAAGTTAACTTACTGTTAGCTGGCCAGCCACTCCAAAATCTGCCAATTTTGCATGTCCTTCTGTATTAAGGAGAATATTTCCAGCTTTTATATCTCTGTGTATTTTTCTCATAAAGTGCAAATATTCTAGTCCTTTCAATGTAGATTTGAGAATGGTTGCAATTTCGTCTTCTGTTAACTGAAAATAAATATTTTAAAAACCATATTAAAATATCATGTTAGACAAACTCTTACAAGAAAACACTGGTAACAAGTCCTTCTTTCTAATGACAATTAAACATCTAGGAAAAAGCTAAAGGGTAAATAATTGAGAACCTCTTCTTTCCCTTACGATATGCTTTGTCACGATATTACACATTTCTAAGGCACAGAATATATCCCAAGAACCATCCTGATCATAAGAAATCATTATTTCCCATGACGTAATTTATTTCCCATGACATAATTATTTCCCATAATTATTTCCCATAACATAATTATTTCCCATGACATAACACTGACATAACCCATGACATAACACTGAGATGGCACTATGGTTGTCCTGAAATACTAAATTCAGATACTCTTCCATGCAAAACTTCAGATTCTTGATGAAAATGAAAACCAACATCTTTACATAAAGTAAAGAAAATGAAGGAGGCTGGCTTGCCACAAATCTCCTACACGAAACTCTTACACAAATGCCACTCCTCCTACAGCCAGCTAGGACACAACTCACCCATCCAAGTTCTGGACTTCTAAGAACTCAAAAATGTTTAATGTCAGAGAAAGATTAAGAAAATACAAACACAAAGGCTATCAGAGGAAGGAAAGGGGAAAAGGAGAAAAGACCATAGAGGAGAAGGGTGGGGAAAAAAAACATTCTTAACATTTATGGCAGTATAGCCCCTGCTATCTGTACCAGGAAATGTGTTAAATGTGTAAATGTGCTAATGTGCAAATGTTGCCCACATCATCTCATTTATCTTTACTAAAATCTTATAAGGTAGCATGATATTATTAAATAATAAATAATTATTTGGCCTTATTCAAAGGTTCCTGGCACAAGAGCTCCTCAAACCCTTTGAATTGGCTCAGTGATAAAGATGAAAGGGACCATCTTTTGTCATTCACTATAAGCCCCTTTCAATTATACCAGTTGATGTTGATGAGGTGACTCTTCAGGGCTAGTTGCCAGAACCAACCATGATTAGAAGGTTGGAAACTTCATCTTCTGACCTATGGGGAGTAAGGAAGAAAGACTAGAGATTCGAGCTAATCACTAATGTCCAATGTCTTAATCAACTATGACTGCATAATGGAACTAGCTATACAAACCCTAAATGATGAAGACGGCTTTCGTGAAACTTATAATGACAGGTAAAGGAATAATTTGATAGAAAACACAAAAATGTCAATGACATTTGTTATAAGGAAAATAATAGAGAGCTATTGATAGAGAATGACTGAGAAGCTACTTTAGACTACAAGGCCCAAGGAACATTTTTACTGAGGTCTAAATGATATGAGGTACTAACTATGTGAATCTGGGAACACACATTCCACAAAAAGGGGAAAAAAAAAACCTTAACTCAACCTCTCAAACTTTTCCAAAAAACTGAAGAAAAGGAAACACTTCCAAGTTCATTCTAAGAGGCATTATCCTGATACCAAAGCTATTACAAGAACAAAAAAAACTATAAACCAATATCTCTCATGAACACTGATGCAAAAATTCTCAACAAAATATTAGCATATCCACTTCAGCAGGATATTATATACCAAGACCAAGTGGAATTTATTCTTAGAATGCAAGGATAGTTCAATATACAAGAATCAATATAATACACCACCTTAACAGAATGAAGGAGAAGAAACCACATGGTCACCTCAATTCGTAACATAAAGGCATTTAACTAAACTGAACATCCTTTCATAATCAAAACACACACAAAAAAACAAAAATAGAAGGAAACTATCTCAACATAATAAAAGCCATATACAAAAAATCCAAAGCAAACATCATATTCAATGGTCTAAAACTGAAAGCTTTTCCTCAAAGATCAGGATCAAACCAGATGCTACTTCTATTCAACACATTATTAGAAGATCTAGCCAGAGCAAGCAGGCAAGTAAAGAAAAAAAGGCTTCAGAATTGGAAAGGAAGTAGTAAAGTTCTCTCTGTTCACAGATGATATAATAACATATGCAGAAAACAGAAAAGGCTAAATAGTTCACAAATAACTTTTACAACTAATAAAGTGAATTCAACAAAGCAACAAAATACAAAATCAATACACCAAAATCAGTTGCATATCTATACAAAAACAATGATCAACTTGAAAAAAAAATACAAAAACAATATTATTTACAATGGAATCAAAAGAATAAAATGCTTAGGAATTAACTTAACCACGGAGGTGAAAGATTCATACATTGAAAACTACAACATTGCTTAAATAAATTTAAAAAGTCATAAAGAAATAAAAACCCATCCTATGTTCACAAATAGGAAGACCTAATATTGTTATACAATGCCAATGCTACTCAAAGCCATCTATAGATTCAATATAATCCCTATCAAATCTCAATGTTTACTACAAAAATAGAAAAACTTATCCTAAAATTCATAGGGAATCTCAAGGAGCCCCAAATAGCCAAAACAATACTGAAATAGAAGAACAAAGTTATATACCTCATACTTCCTGATTTCAAGCCTTATTACAAACCTACAGTAATCAAAACAGTGTGGTACAGGCATAAAGAAAGACATAAAGATGAATGGAAAAGAATAGAGAACCCAGAAATAACCCCTGCTTATATAATAAATGATTTGCAGCAAGATTGCCAAGACCATTCAATAGACAGAATGGAATTTTCAACAAATGGTGCTGGGAAAACTAGATATTCATGTACTAAAGAATAAAGCTGAGTCCTTACCTAACATTATATACAAAAATAACTCTAAATGGATCAAAGACCTAAATGTAAGTCATAAAACTATATAACTCTTGGGGAGAAAAAAAAAAAACCACAGGACAAAAAACCCCATGACACTGAATTTGGTAATGATTTCTTGGATATGACCAAAAAAGGCACAAGGCCTGTAAGAAAAAATAGACAAACTGGACTTTATGAAAATTTTACAATGTTATGCCTCAAAATATCAAAAAAGTAAAAAGGTAACCCACAGGATGAATGAAAATGTTTCAAACTATATATCTGATAAAAGATTAATATCCAGAATATATAGAGAACTCCTAAAACTCAAAAATAAAAAACAAACAACTCAATTCAAAAATGGTCAAAGGGCTTAAAAAAGACATTTTGCCAAAGATATACAAATGGTCAATAAGAACCTGAAAAGATCTTCAACATTAGAAAAATGTAGGCTCCTCATTAAGAAAATGTAAATCAGCCGGGCTCGGTGGCTCAGCCTGTAATCCCGCGCCTTTGGGAGGCTGAGGTGAGTGGATTGCCTGAGCCCGCGGGTTGGAGACCCGCCTAGGCAACTTGGCGACACCTCATCTCTACAATAAATTTTTAAAAAATCAGCCGGGCGTGGTAGCGCGCACCTGTAATTCCGGCTACTCGGAAGGCTGAGACAGAAGGATCGCCGAAGCCCAGCAGGTCAAGGCTGCGGTGGCCGGGAGCAGCCACTGCACTCGAGTCTGGGCAACACAGACTCAAAAAAAAAAAAAGAAAATGTAAATCAAGGATAGGCATGGTATCAAGCCTGTAATTCCAGCACTTTGGGAGACTGAGGTGAGAGAATTGCCTGAGCCCACAGGTTTGAGACTAGCCTGGGCAACTTGGTGAGATCTCATCTCTACAATAAGTTAAAAAATTAGCCGGATGTGGTAGTGCATGCCTGTAGTTCCAGCTACTTGAAAGGCTGAGGTAGGAGGATCGCCTTAGACCAGCAGGTCGACCCTGGGGTGGCCGTGCACGTGCCACTGCAATCCAGCCTGGGTGACAGAGTGAGACTCCAACTCAAAATAAAAAAGAAAATGTAAATCAAAACCACAATAAAATACCATTTAATTTCCATTAAGATGGTTATTTTTTTTAATGAAAATAAGAAGTGTTGGCAAAGATGTGAAGAAATTAGAATCCTTGTGCACTGTTAGCAGGAATGTAAAATGCCATAGCCACCGTAGAAAACAGTATGGCGATTCCTCAAAACATTAAACATATAATTAACTTTTGATCAAGCAATTCCACTTCTGGGTAAATCCTCAAAACAACTGAAAGCAAAGTTTCAAAGAGATATTTGTACACTCACGTTCATAGCAGCATTATTCACAACAGTTAAAAAGTGGAAATAACCCAAGTGGTCATTAACAGATAAATAAGCAAAATGTGGTATATACATACAATGAAATTTTATTCAGCTTTAACAAGGAAGAAAATTCTGCAACATGCTACAACATGGATAGCCCTTGAGGACATTATGCTAAGTGAAATAAGCCTGTCACAAGAAAGACAAATACTGTATGATTCTGCTTATGAAACACTTTATGTACTCAAAATCAAAGAGATAGATAGTTGAATAGTGGTTGCTAGGGGCTCTGAGGTGGGGAGAAGGAATTGAGTAGTTAATGTTTAATGGGTAGAGAGTTTCCATTTTACAAGATAAAAAGTGTTAGAGATATGGATAATGGTAATGGTTGCACAACATTATAAATGCATTTAATACCATTGAACTGCACACTTATAAAGTAGTTAAGATGGTAAGTTTTGTTTACGGGCATGTTACCATGATAAAAATAAAATTGAGAGGGAAAAAAATACCTTGACTCAAGAAAAAACTTACCACATTTGAGATGAAGAAAGAAGGCTGAAGTGTAATGAGCCAGGGCAAGACTAGGTCTAAATGAAGTCTGAGAGACAGGCAAAAGCCAGATCATAGAAGGTTTTATCAGCCATGGGTAAGGAGTCTGAGTTGTTGGAAAATTCTGGCACTTCCAAGAATTTATTCTTGACCTCAGATCAGATGGTCTGAGTTGACAGTCCAAAGAAAGCAAAAGGTTGATAGTCCAAAGAAAGGCTGCACTATCCAATACAGGAGCTACATGTGTCTCCTAAGCATTTGAAATGTGGGTATTCTAAATTAAGATATGCTGTAAATGTAAAATATACCCCAAAGATCAAGGCTGAGTACAAATAAAGAAATATAATATATATCTTTAATAATTTGTATACTGATTACCCACTAAATACTTTACATATTAATTTCAATGTAAATTTAAATTTAAGTGATTGCCATCAAAGCTAAGATAGACAAGTAGAACCTCATCAAACAGAAAAGCTTTTGCACAGTGAAAGAAACCATCAAGAGAATGGGGAGACAACCCACAGAATGGGGGAGAAATGTGCAAATTATGTATCTGACAAAGGCCTAACATCCAGGATCTATAAGGAACTCAAAGTGAACAGAAAAAAACAAATAACCCCATTAAAAAGTGGGTAAAGGACATGAATAGACACTTTTCAAAAGAAGACATATGAGCAGCCAACAGATACATGAAAAAATCCTCAGCTTCATTAATCATCAGAGAAATGCAAATCAAAACTACAATGAGATACCACCTAACTCCAGTCAGGATGGCCATCATTAATAAGTCAAAAAACAACATATGCTGGCACAGGTATGGAGTAAAGGAAATGCTTCTGCACTGTTGGTGGGAGTGCAAACTAGTTCAACCTCTGTAAAAAGCAATGTGGCAATTCCTAAAAGAACTGAGAATTGACCTTCCGTACGATCCAACATAAATCGTTCTACAAAAGAGACACCTGCACATGCATGTTTATTGCTGCAGTATTCACAATAGCAAAAACATGGAACCAACCCTACTGCCCATTGAAAGTAGACTGGATAAAGAAAGTGTGGTATATATACATGATGAAATATTACACAGCCATAAAGAAGGACAAAATCATGGGCTCCACAGCAAATTGGATGGAGTTGGAGACCATCATACTTAATGATCTATCACAGAAACAAACAACTAAATACTGCATGTTCTTACTCATTAGTGAGACCTGAACATTAATCCCACTAGCACAAGCTGGGCACTACTTGGGGGAGGGGAAACGTAACAACACAAAGGGTACCTGGTCCTATACCAGGGGGAATAAGGGTCAGCTGGAGGCCCAAACTTCACCTGCATGCAACCTACTTGTGTAATTAATCCTTACTTGTACCTACATCTCTATAATAAAATTTAATTTTAAAAATACTTTACATATTAATATGTATTAATACTACTGTATTAATGAATTAAGCATTACATTAATATGTATCGATGTGTATAGTATTAATATTTTACATATTAATACGTTTAATACACTATGAAATTAATTTTATCTTTTTTCTCTTAACGTGGCTACTAGGAAATTTAAAATTTGGCCAGGTGTGGTGGCTCATGCCTTGTAATCCCAGCACTTTGGGAGGCTCACTTGAGAGTTCAGGAGTTTAAGACCAGCCTGGGCAACAGCAAGACCCCATCTCTACAAAAAGTAAAATAAAATAAAATTAGCTGAGCATCGTGATGTGCACCTGTAGTCCCAGCTACTGTGGAGATTGAGGTGAGAAGATCACTTGAATCCAGGAATCTGAGGCTGCTATAAGCTATAGTCATACCACTGCACTCCAACCTGGGCAACAAAAACCCTGTCTCAAAAACAAAAAAAATTATATGGGGCTCATATTATTTTGGACAGTACCACAATAGAAAGGGTCCACAAGAGCAAGGATCTTTGTTTTGTTCACTGATGTATCCACAATGCTTGGAACCATAACCTGTGTATACAGTTAGCACTTGATAAATAACAAATGATTGACTGGGTACAGACTTGTCAATACAAGAAGAAAGGAAATACCTTTATCTGATATTCCCAATCTTTCTAAATTAGTGGTATGCAGCCAAGGTGGGGTCGTGGGAGGCAGGGGTGTTGTTTAGGGCTACCACCGCAGAAGGTGTGCAAGGTGGCAGTGCTGTCACGTGCATCTGAGTTTTCTTCTCTGCTCTCATGCCCCACTCTTGTATAAAGAGTAAAAAGCTTGAGGTGTTAACACAAGCAACACAGTCCATAAAATTGTGTCTTGTTTAATTACTTCAGCGCTGACCTTTTTAGTTGCCTAGACTTCAATTTTTATCTCTTAGCATTCCACTATTTCCAGTCAATAAATCATTAATTAATTAATTAATCTTCCATTAACTTTGATTGGTTATCTCTGTTCCTATAGCCTAACTCAGTGTTATACTAGAGAAAGCTCAGAATTAGATAGACCCACTACACTTCAGGATTTCAGGGTCTTTTTTTATTTCAAATTCACAGCAAGACTAAGGAAAGAGCTGCCAGGGATATTCTACTGATTCATGAACAGCTTGGCTTTGTTAGATGATTTAAAAGGTCCGTTCCATCTCTATGATTCTATAATATATTGACAAAAGATCTTCATGTAAAAATAATCTTTTCTTAACTAAATAAATTTTTACTCATGTGGACATTAATATATTTGTTCATTCAACAAACATCTGCTTGCCTGACTCTACTGTAGCCTTACTTTTCAAGGTGCTGAGTATAAGGAAACTGCAGTTCTCCTGAAGCTGACAAGAAATACCTGAGTGTATAACCTGAATTTGGCTCTGAACTGTTAAAGATGGAGAGGGCAGACCTGAAACTTACACAGTCTCTTTCATTATGCTTTTCTCCCCTTGTTAATAAATCTCTTCCTCTACTTCAGGGAGTCAATGTCCTCTTATTCACTTCATGATACAACATACAGTCATACATGAATAGGGTTTGATTTAAAATTATTTTAACAATCCATTTGAATATTAAGGCTCAAAAGTAGTAAGCCTTTTAACTTCATTATAAAATGATAGGTTTCTATCCCTCAATAAATTAATCTTAAGTAACAATAAAAAAATGAAAAAAAATTTAGAAAACAGAGGCATGGTACTGTTTTGAATTTTTATGTTATTTTACTGTTTATAAAGAGTATTTTATGTGATTTAATTACGCAAGTAAGCAGAAACACTTACAATCATCTCTTTTAATGAATAAGAAAACAAATTCAGAGAAACGTCATACAACTACTAAGTGGAAAAGCCCAAATGTCTTCTATAGTCAATACTCCTATCACAACACTGCCAGATGTCACAAACATGAATGTATGAATTGGTATAAATAAATAATTAAATAAATACATACATACATACATAAGAGGTTTCAAGGTTTGTTTTAAGGGTGATACTCAAAACATTTGACAATCCGCAAAGCAAATGTCTAATCTAATCAGAAGAGTTGCCAACCACAACACCAACCAATCAGAACAGCAGCAATATGATAGTTAACAATAGAAGGAATAAGCAATAAAACTAATTACCAAGCAGAGTGTCAGACCCACCTCAGCTCAAATTTAAATTACTTTAAATGTTATGCCAGTCAAATAAAACAAATACACCTGTTAATGAATCCTGGAATACGCATGCTCACCTGACCTGAAAAATAACCTTGAGTACATTATAGGTGGCTTTATAAGTATTTTATTAAAAACAGATGTTTAATCTGCTGAAAACATGTATATATAAACCAATGATTTAAACATTTTTAAAATACTTAAGTAAAAATAGAAGAAAATCAAAGAAAGTTTCAAATCATTAGCCAGGAAGAATAGTTTCTAATTTAACAAAAGCAAACAAAGAATTATGAGAATTTATTAACTTTGTCTACATAAAAACTACAAGCTTAGAAAACTTAGAAAAATAGCCAGGTGTGGTAGTATGTACCTGTAGTCCCTACTACTTAGAAGACTGAGGTGGGGATTGCTTGCACCCAGGAGTTCAAGTCCAGCCTAGGCAACATAGCAAGATCTTGTCTCTAAAAAATTAATTTTTGGGCAACCCCTTCAGGTCCCCTCCACCTGTAGGAGCTTTTCTGTCCTCTCAATAAATCCTGCTTTCTCAAAAAATAAAAAGTGAAATAAAATAATTTTTAAAAGGAAAAAAGAAAAACAGTCACAGCAAATATAGTAAAATATTAATATATGGAGCTATTTATTTAGAACATAAAGAGCTCACAAAAATCTTTCAGAAAAAAATACAACCCCAATAAATAAATAAATAAGCCAAAGAAATTAATATAAAATTCACAAAACTAAAAAAAGGAACTGGTTAACATGGAAACTATTAAGTTGCACTAATTATCAAAGAAAAGCAAATTAAAACAATAAGGTACCAATTATAAAATCATCCCATGGATTACAATATTGCTAAGAATACTGCACATATGTGGCAGACAAAAGAGTATAAAACATGTATAAAAGTGGCATAAGAATACAGAAGTATTTTCCAAAAAGCTCTACATAACATTCATTCACTGAAAAATCATTTACTGGTCACCTACTCTATATTAAGTTAAAAAAAAATCTCTAACCTAACATCATGGGGTCGCAACCTAGCAGGAAAGATAGATTTATAAATCATAAACTCGTAAAAAAACTTTCAAAGTGAAATGGTACCACAAATGAGTGCAATTAATTAGGACAGAAAGAAGTAACATTAAAATTAAGCTCTGAATAAGAAAAGTAGCTCACCATCCAGAGAAAGTAAAGACTATTAATAGAGTAACTCAAATAATGAACTAAAGAATAGAAATAAAATAGTTATGAAATGGCATTGAGAAACCAAGGCCCATTTTTCTTTCTTCCACCAAGATGAGAAAAACTGGTAGAAAGTGACAGGCCATATTTCAGTCTTGTTGTGCCAAAATGCAGACAAATCTTAGCAAATCTGGAGAAATAAATGTTTACCTGGTCTCTTTTAAATACCAATGATATCAAGTCAAGCATTGTGGTGTAGCTCACGCCTGTAATCCCAGCACTTTGGAAAACTGAGGCAGGAGAATCGCTTGAGGCCAGGAGTTTGGAGACCAGCCTGGGCAACAAGATCCCATCTCTACCAAAAAAAAAAAAAAAAAAATCAAAAAATGAGGCTGGACTCAGTGGCTTATGCCTGTCATCCCAGCACTTTGAGAGGCTCAGGCGAGAGGACTGCCTGGGCCCAGGGAGTCAAGATCAGCCTGCGCAATTTGGTAAGATCTTGTCTCTACAATAAATCAAAAAATTAGCTGGGTAGCCGGGCTCGGTGGCTCAGCCTGTAATCTCATGCTTTGGGAGGCTGAGGTGAGTGGATTGCCTGAGCCCGCGGGTTCGAGACCCACCTGGGCAACTTGGCGAGACCTCATCTCTAATCTCTACAATAAATAAAAAAATCAGCCAGGCATGGTAGCGTGTGCCTGTAACTCCTGCTACTTGGAAGGCTGAGGCGGAAGGATCACCGGAGCCCAGCAGGTCGAGGCTGCAGTGGCCGGGAGTGGCCACTGCACTCCAGTCTGGGGGACAGAGTGAGATTCCAACTCAAAAAAAAAAAAAAAATTAGCTGGGTATAGTAGTGTACACCTGTAATTCCAGCTACTTGGAAGGCTGAGGTAGAAGGATCGCCTGAGCCCAGCAGGTTGAGAATGTGGTAACCATAAGCATACCACTGCACTCCAGCCTGAGTGACAGAGTGAGAATTCCGACTCAAAAAAAAAAAATTAGCTGGTCATGGTGGTGTATACCTGAAGTCCTAGCTACTCAGGAAGCTGAGACAGGAATATCACCTGAGCCCAAAAGGTCAAGGCTTCAGTAAGCATTCTAGCCTGGGAAACAGAGCAAGACTCAGTTTCTAAAAACAAAAAATAAAAATAAATAAATAAATATCAATGGTACCAAATGAACTTTTGACAAGAGCAATATCTATATCAAGATTTTAGCCACTCTACAAGTTTGTGCGTCACTAATGAAGAAGGAGAGTGGAAGGACTCAGGAAAACACATGTATTTAGTGGACACTATATAGCAGAGCTTCATCTAGATGTTCATATCATGTTTATTTCAAGTCACATAGACACATGACCATTTTGTTATTAAAAAAATAAAGACGTTTGAGGCAGAAGGGCTGCTTGAAACCAGTAGTTCAAGATCAGCATAGGCAGCAGAGAAAGACCTCATCTATTTAAAAAATATATATATATATTAAAAAAGAAAGAAGGCTGGGCTCCGTGGCTCAGCCTGTAATCCCAGCATTTTGGGAGGTCGAGGCGAGTGGATTGCCTGAGTCCGCAGGTTTGAAACCAGTCCAGGCACCTTGGCAAGACCTCGTCTCTACAATAAATTAAAAAATTAGCCGGGCGTGGTAGCACGCACCTGTAGTTCCGGTAACTTGGAAGGCTGAGGCGGAAGGATCGCCAGAGCCCAGCAGGTCGACACTGGGGTGGCCGTGAGTATGCCACTGCACTCCAGCCCTGGCAATGGGGTGAGATCCCAACTCAAAAAAAAAAAAAAAAAAAGAAGTTGACTGTCATTTTCCCAGATAGGTGGAATTTCAAATAATCTCTAGCTGCTTTAACAAATTTCATTTATATATAAACACAGCCAAATAGAAAAGTAGCTAGATTTTTATCTAGTAATAGAGAACTATTTCTGCCTATTACTATATAAAATATACAGCAGTACCTTTTTCATTTCTGTAAGACTTTTCATCAGGATGGAAAGACCCAAACCCAACTATTTCAACGCAGTCAGGTTTTCACTGAAAATACTGAGAGGGAAAAAACACAAGAGAGGATCTGCTTTACACAGAAAAAGGCAACATAAGAATTCAGTTCTAAGACAGAAAAGTCTTAGATTTATTCTTGGATCATAGCTAACACTTCTTTTATCTGTTATGAATCCCTTCAAACAAAAAAAGTTACCAACAGAGTGCTTTGTTTGTAGATTTAATTAGGTTATTCTCAATACATTACAGGTTTAGTTTACATTTCTGTCACTAAACAGTATAAATGCGGCAGAGCACTATCACTTTAGCCTTTTTTTTTAAAGAAAGAGTGAGTGAGAGAGAGAAAGAGAGAGAGAAGAAAAGGAGTGTGGCACAGAGATAATAAACCATGAATGAAACACTCAGCAATCAGGGATGGAAATAAGACATTTATAGCTGAGCTAATACATTAAAAGACGGAAGTCTACATCTGGTTTCAATATTGGTATGAATTCACTGGCAAATTTAAGAAGAATTTCATTGTACAAAAACAAAAAGATGGTTTTGATAGGCTTTAGTCCTCTGGTTACTTTTGTTTCTAGAGTCCTATGATTAGTATAATAATATGATACATTTAATATGTCACTGTGTATATGGTTTTGATAAAAATGCATCCACCAACTTGTCTCAAGGGCACATGCACAAATGGTTTTAAAATACATATACTGCCTTAATGTTTTTTTATGTCAGTAAAAATGAATTTAAGTGAGGTTTTGTTAAGTTCATACAAAATTAAGAATCCTAGTTTTCTAAAAATAAGTCTTTGACGATCTTAGCTAAACTCTATTTTCTGACATAATTATCTTTACAAATAAAATGATTCAAAGTCGCCGGGCTCAGTGGCTCAGCCTGTAATCCTGCGCCTTTGGGAGGCTGAGGTGAGTGGATTGCCTGAGCCTGCGGGTTCGAGACCCGCCCGGGCAAGCGAGGCCTCATCTCTACAATAAATCAAAAAATTAGCTGGGCGTGGTAGCACGCACCTGCAGTTCCAGCTACTTGGAAGGCTGAGGCGGAAGGATCGCCAGAGCCCAGCAGGTCGAGGCTGCGGTGGCCAGGAGCAGCCACTGCACTCCAGTCTGGGTGACAGAGTGAGACTCCAACTCAAAAAAAAAAAAAAAAAAGATGCAAAGTCTAT
>CAUYQG010055752.1:0-23846 GCA_963574415.1 Tarsius wallacei | reverse complement strand
GAAGCATCCATTAGGGGGTGGGCATCACTGAGGCACCCATTCAGAAAGAGTGATAGTCACTGGGGCACTCATCAGAGAGAAGACCTAGTCACTGAGGCTCCCATTACAGAGCAGGATCATTGAGTTACCCACCCTAGAAGAGAGTCAGTAATTGGACCTCCTATTATGAATTATGGGAGTCCCTCGGGGATTGATAATACTGGAGGACAAATCAATGGGGCACCCATCTCAGAAGAGAATTTGTCCCTTAGCACAAATCCCAGAGGTGGTCCAGTCACTGGGGCACCCAAGATTATCAAAAGCCAGGTACTGTGTCACAAAATAAAAAGAGGGTAGCTGTGTCTCTGATCACAGAGGAAGGCAAGTCACTGGGCCACCCATCACAGAGGAAATTCAGTCAGTGAGACCAATATAACAGAGGAAGTTTGACCTCTGAAGCTGGCAACACAGAGGAAACTCCATCACCGAGGTACACACCAGTGAAGTTAGTCATCACATTGGTGACTCCATCACTGGGGCACTCATCAAATAAGGCCAGTCACTGGGGAACCCATTGTTGAGAGAACTAGTCATTGAGACAACCTTCATATGAGAGGGCTAATCACTGTGACAATCTTTATAGAGTTGTAAGTCATTTGGAAACCATCACAGAGGAGGGCCAACCATTGCAGCACCAAGAATCTAAAATAAAGTCACTGGATCTTGTATAAAAGATGAGGGAGAATCCATTACAGAGGCATATTCTTCATGTGGGCTCCTCTCAAATAAGAGGGCCAGCCACTAGGACACCCATCACAGATTTGGACTAGACTGGGCACTCGTCACCGAGATGGACCAGTCACTGGGCACCCATTTTGAAAGAAAGTCAGTCATTGAAACAACCTTCACTGAGGAAGGCTAGTCATGTCTACAAACATTGGGGTAGAATGCCAGTCAATGGGGAACAAATCACAGAGGATATTCCGTCACTGGAGCGCCAATGATGGAGAAAGCCTAATACATAAATAACTATAACAGACAAGGACATTCACTGGGCCACTCATCACAAACGTGATCCAGTCATGGAGGCACCCCTCACAGTGAAAGTAGTCTCTGGGAAAACCATTAGAGAATTGGACTAGTCGCTAAGGCAGCAATCACAGAGAAGGACTATTAACTAAGCACCTCGTAGGGGGAGGGCAAGTCACTGGGGCACCCATCACAGAAAAGGTTAAATCACAGAAGCACTGATTCCAGGGGAGGGCCAGACATTGGGGTGTTAGTGAGAAGGTTGTTCAGTCATTAAAACACTGATTACAGAGGAGGACCAGTCACTGAGACTCACATTTAGAGGATGGTCAGTCATAGGGCCACACATCACAGACGTGGGCCAGTCACTGGGACATGTATCACAGAAAAAAGTTAATCACTGGACAACCATGATAGAAGAGGGCTAGTCACTACTGTACTCATTATGGAAGAGGGCCAGACAAAGAAGGGAAAGTCACATGACTACAGAACACAGAGAAGAGGCAATCACTGTGAACAGAACAAGGAGGAGGACCAGCCACAGAAGAACCCAAAACAGAGGAAATGACTTAATGAGGCAGTCATCAAAGATGGGGGAAGTGATTGAGGCACTCCTCAGAGAACAGTGCTAGTCACTGTGACAAATTTCACTGCTGCAAGCTGGTCACTGTGTCATCCATAACAGAGGTAGGTTATTCATTGCAGAACAGATGCCAAATGAGAGACAGTCACAGTGGCACAAATCAAAAACGGTGTCAGTCACTGGGACATGCATGATAGAGGAGAACCATTACTAGAGAACTTATGATAGAAGAAGGCTTGTCTTTAGGGCGCTCATTATGGAGGAGTGTTATTTACTGGGGCACTGATCACAAAGAGTGATCAGATACTAAAGCATCAGTCCCAGAGATGTCCCAGTCACTGCGGTTCCCAGCACAGAGGAGTGTCAGTTATGGAGCACCCATTAGAGAGGAGATCCAGTCACTGGGGCAAGCACCACAGAAAGACCCTAATTAATGGGGCTACAATCACAAATAAAAGCCAGTCATTGGGACAAACATTAGATAGGAGAGCCAGAAGCTGAAGTACTCATCAAAGAGGAAGGTTAGTCACTGAATAAACCATCACAGAGGAGGGTCAGTCACTGGGTCACTCATCTCACAGAGTGGGGAAGATGTTGAGTAATCATCCAAAAGAAAAACAAGGCACTTAGGAACACATACACTGGGCAAAGATCACATACTATACCCAGTCACTAAGGTGCCCATCAAATATGAAGTTCAGTCACTCTGCCAGGCATCTAAGAATGTCAGTCACCTGGGCACAGTCATTGTGATACCCAGTGGAGATCCAGTCACTTGCTCATCCTTTAAAAGTAGGGCAAGTGACTGGAGTACAATTACAGTGGAAGTTCAGTCACTGTATCATCTATCACAGAGGAGGGTCAGTCATTGGGACATATATTACAATGGTAAGCCTGTCACTTGAGCTCCCGTGATAGAAGAGGATCATTCACTAGGGGATCCATTATGGGAGAATGCCAGTCACTGGGGCACTAACAACAAATAGGGACTGTTACTGGAACACTAATCACAGAGGCTAGCGAGTCACGGAAGTACCCATTACATGGGAAAGCCTGTCAAGTGAAACCCATTATACAGGATAGACATTCACTTGGGCACCCATCACATAAAAGATTTGTCACTGAAGCACCCATCACAAAGAAGTGTTAGTCACTAAGCATCCACTTTAGACAATGTCTATTCATTGGGGCACTATCACAGAGCAGAAACAGTCATTGCAGAACCAGTCAGAGAAGAGGGCAGATAAATGTGGTACCCATCCCAGAGTAGTTCTATTCATGGAGGCACCCATCACAGAGAAAGCCAGTCACTGAGGGACCCATCCCAGAGGATGGCAGTCATTGGAGTAAACCATTCGGGGTAGGGCCAATAACTGGGTCACCTGTCAAAGTGGAAGTTCAGTCATTGAGACTCCCAGAAAACAGGAGGGCCAGAAACTGAGGGACACATCAGACAAGAGGGACAGTCTTTGAGGCAACCATTTCAGAGGGGGTCCAGTCACTGGGAAACCAATTAGAAAAAGGGGCAGTCACTTGGGTATCAATCACAGAGGATGACCAGTCAATAGCTTACCAATCACAGATCAGACCCAGTCCCTGGGAATACATCATAGAAGAGGCCTAGTCACTGGGGAACCCATCACAGTGAAAGGCCAGTCACTCAGGCACCCAATAGAACAAGAGCCAGCCACTGAGTCATGCATCAAGTAGTATGGTCTGTCACTGGTACACGCATCATAGAGGAAAACCTTATATTGAAGGACCTATGATATAAGAGGTCTAGTCAATAGGGCACCTATTATGGAGGCAGGCTAGTCACTGTGGTACCTATCTCAAAGAAGGAACAGTCATTGTGATACCCATCACAGAGAAGTGCCAGTCAGGGGGCATCCATCATAGATTAGAGGCCATCATAGTGTACCCATCACAGAGCAACACTGCTTGCTTCATTGTCCATCACAGAGAAGGTCTAGTAACTGGGTCAACTGTTACAGAAAGGTGGTTACTGATGTACCATTGCCAAGTCAATGACTGCAACATCCATCACAGAGAATGGCCAGCCACTGAAACCCATCCCATAAAATGGTAAGTCACAGAGGCTCCCATCACAGAGGAGGTCTTTGGACTGGGAAATTCATTAGTAGGAGGGTTAAACACTAGGACACAAATCACAGAGGAAGATCATTCACTGAGGTGCTAGTTCATTAAGAGGACCATTGACTTTGTTAATTATCTCAGAGATGCAGTCACTGAGGCACCCATCCCAGGGGAGGGATAGTCAGTGAGGCACCCATAGAAGTGAAGTTCCAGTCACTGGGGTACCAATCACAGAGAAGGGCCATTTACTGAAGCACCCATCCTAGAGGAGGGTCAGACATTGGAGTACACATCACAGAAGAGTGCCAGGCACTTGGATGTGTATCACAGAGGAGGGTCAATCACTGGTATTCCCATGGTAGAAGAGGACTAGTAACTAGAAGATCCATTATGGTGCCATTCAATGGTGAACTTATGATAGAAGAGAGCAAGTCTTTAGGTCTCCCATTATGAAAGAGCTAGTTATCTAGGCAATGAACACAAAAGAAAGCCTGTCACTGGGGCATCAATCTCAGAGAATGTTAAGTCACTGAAGAACTCATCACAGAGGAACCCCAATTATGGGACACTATAGAGAAGGACTAGTCATTTGGGCCAGTCACAGATGAAGGCCAATCACTGAATCACCCATCATGAGGTGAACAAATTACTGAGATACCCATTTATAGAGTAGGACTGTTATTTGAGAAACTTATCCCAGAGGAGGGTGAGTCACTGGGGTGCCATTTAGAAGAAAGGCCAGTGACTGGGGCTTACCAATGATGTTAGGTCACAGAGCCATTCATCTTAAGGGAGATCATGTCATTGGTGTACCAATTACAAGGATGTCCAGTCACAGGAACATCAATCACAGAGGAGGACCAATCATTGATGCACTTATCCAGAGAAATCACAGTCACTGGTGCACACATCATGGATGAGGATAAATCTCTGGGATAAGAATCAAAGAGGAGACTGAGTCACAAGAACATCCTTGAGAGAAGAGGGCTATTCACTAGTGTATTCATTATGGAGAAGGGTCAATTATTGTGTCACCTATCACAAAGAGAGACAGTCACATAGGCTCTGAACAGAGAGGAGGAACAGTAATTGGGGACTCATCACTGAGGCGTTAAAATCAAGGGACAATCTTATAAAAGAGGACATATCACTGGATTACTCAGCACAGCAAAAGCCTTGTTACTTGGGCAGCCATCACAGAGAAGATTCAGTCAATAAGACAAACATCAAAGAGAAAATCCAGGCAGTGGAGCACAAATTACATAAGATGGCAATTCACTGGAGGCACCCATCACAGAAGAGGAATAGTCATTGGCACACCAACACAGTGGATAGCCTGTTCCTGAGGTATACTTCCAAGAGGATGGCCAGTCCATGAGTCACCAATTCAAGGTGAGGGCATTTCAGTTGACAAGCATTAGGAGGAGGGCAGGGGCAACTATCACAGTGGGAGGCAACTCAGTGAGGCATTCATGCCAGAGTGGTGCCAGTCTCTGGGACTCTCATTAAGAGAAGGGCAAGTCATTGAGGCACTGATCACAGAAGAGGGTCAGTCGCTGAAGTACTCATCACAGAAGAGTAATCACTGGGCACCCATCACAGAGGATGGCTATTCACTGAGACACCCATCACAGAGGAAGACCAATTACTGGGGCACTGTAGCAGTGGAGATCCAGTGTCTGAGCACCCATCATATGTGACTGACTATCACTGAGGCACTTATCCTAGAGGAATACCAGTCACTGGGGAACTCATCACATAATTGGTTTAGTCACTGAGGTGCCCATCCCAGCAGAGCTCTAGTCACTGGGTTACCCATCTCAGATGAGGTCTAGTTCCTGAGCACCCATCACAGGGGAGGTCCAGTCACGGAGGCACCCATCACATTCGAAGACCAGCCACTGAGTCTTCCTACATTATGAGTGACAGACACTGGTTCATCAATCACAAAGGAGGGCCAGTCACTGCGTCACCCATCACAGAGGAAGTTTAGTCACTGTGGCAAACATCAGAGAAGAAGTCTAATCTCTGAGGCTCCTAACACAGGGGAAAGCCATTCACCTAAATACCCATCACTGAGAAAGATTTCTCACTGGGGCAATCATTATAGAGGGGTCCAGTCACTGGGACCTCATCATTGAAAAGTTTCCAACAGAATGGCAGTAATCACAGAGGAGGCACAATCACTGAGGCACCCATCACATAGAGGAGACAGTCACTGGGACATCATCACATAGTAGAGCCACTGACTGGGCCAGCAAGCACAGTCGTGGCCCAATCACTTGAACACCCATAATTGAGGGGTGCCAGTCACAGGTCAGTCACCACAGAGGAGGCCTAGTCACAGATATGCCCTTCACAGATGATGTTCAGTAACTGAAGCACCCATCCTTGATGAGGCCCACTAACTGGAGAATCAATAACAAATGGGGACATTCACGGGCCATCCATCACAGAAACGGGCCAATAATGGGGCACCCCTCAAAAAAGGAGGGCTAGGAACTGGAACACCCAACATAGATTGGTATAGTCATTGTGCCACCCATAAAAGTGGAGTGAGTCTGTCCCTGGAGAGCTTATTATGCAGGAGAACCAGTAAGTGTAACAACCTTCATAGAGGACAACTAGTCACGTCAGCAACCATTTTTTTGAGTGCCAGTCACTGGGGAACTGGTCCAGTAACTGGGTCCCCTCTTATAGTGGAGGACCTGTCACTGGGGCAGAAAACATGAAGAAGGCCTGTAACTGGGGAACCCATCACAGAATTGGGCCAGTCACTGGGGTACCCATTGTGGAGGAGGGATGTTAATGTGACAGCCATCAGAGTGAGTCACTATGGTAACTATTATGGTACAGTGTCAGTCACTGTGTTACCAATCATACAGGAGGCCCAGTGACTAAAGTACCAATAATGGAGAAGAGCCAGTTTCTGGGACAAACATATCAGATGAGAACCAGAAATTGAGGTATCAATCACAAAGGAAGACATGTCACTGGAGTCCCCATCAAAGAGGCAAAGTTACTGGAACAATAATCACAGAGGCTATTAAGTCACCAGAACATCCATTATAAAGAAAAGTCAGTCATTGGAGCACATAGCACAAGGAGAGTCAGTCATAGGGCATCCATTATGGTTAAGGGCTTGTAATTTGGGCTTTCATCACAGGAGAGGCAAAATCACTGAAGCACTTATCACAGATGAAGACCAGTCAAAGAAGCACCCATCGGAGAGGAGCGCCAGTCTCTAGGACAGTCATCATAGGAGGTACAGTCACTGAGGAACTCACACAGAGGTGGGCTAGTCATCTGGGCACTCATCTCAGAGGAAAACCAGTCACTAGGGCACCTCTCACAGAGGAAGGTAAAGTACAGAAGTACCCATCTCAGATGAGGTTCATTCACTGGGACCCCCATTAGAAAGAGGACTAATCACAGTTCATTGATCACAGAACTGGGTCCGTCACTGGTCTATGCAATAGAGAGGAGGTACAGTCACTGGAGAATCCATCACAGAGAAAAGCTAGGCACTCATCACAAAGGAGAGCTAGTAAATGAAATGCCCAATAGAGAATAGGGCCAGTCACTGGTACTTCCATAATGAAGGAGAGCCAGTCACTATTGCAGCCATCACAAAGGAGAATTAGTCACTGAGCCACACATAACATAAAACTGTTTCTGGGGCATCTATTATAAAGGATGGCAATTCACTGGAGCACCCATCACAGAGTAAGGCCAGTCACTGGATCACTCTTGACAGGGATGGTCTAGTCACTGAGGCACATATTATGAAAGAATACCAGTCACTGTGTTATCCTTCACAGAGGTTGGCTGGTCAATTAGGCACAGAAGAAGATTAATTTCTAGTGCAGACATCAAAGTTAAAAGCCAATCACTGGAGCACACATTAGAAAGTGGACAACTCACAGATTCACAGGTCACAGAGGATGGCCAATCACTGAGGAACCCATTACAGAGGACTTCTAGTCACTTTGGCACCCATCACAGAGGAAGTGCAGTCACAGGCACCCATCCTAGCAAAGGAGCAGTTTCTGGCAACCCATCACAGAGGAGGCCAGTCCCTAGGGCATCCATCACAGATGAGTGATCAATCACTAAGACCCCGGTTACCAGGGAGTGCCAATCACTGGAGCACTGATCACAGAGGAGTGCTAGTCATTGAGTCACAAAACCGTGGATACACAGTCTCTTAGGCACTCATAACAGAAAAGTGCCTGTCATTGGAACACAACTCACAGAAGAAGACTGGTCACTAGGGCATCAATCAAAGTAAAGGGTCAGTAATTGGGAGTCAAACCCAGTGATGGGTCAGTCACTGGGGCATCCATTATGGAGGAAGACCAGTCATTGGAGCAGCAATCACTGAGAAGGCCCAGTTACTTGACCACCCATAATTAAGCAGGGCAAGGAACTGGAGCACCCATTATGAAGAACAAGTCATTGGGGCAGCAATTACCATGGAGGCAGTTTCCAAGGCACCTATCACAGAGGAGACTTAGTCACTAGGACACCCATTAGAAGAACAACCAATCAATGGGGTGCTGATAACAAAAGCAGGTCAGATAAATGAGCAGCTATCACAGAGTGATGGTCACTGAGTACCCATTACACAGAAGGGTCAGTTAATAGGGCACCCACCTAGAGAAGGTGAGGTCACTGGGGTACCCATCCCAAAGGATGACCAGTCATTAGAGCACCTATCGCAAAGGACAGGTAGTCACTGAGGCACCCCAAAAAAGGAGGTCCAGTCACAAAAAACACTTATCCCAAAGCATGGCTAGTCACTTTGATACCCTAGCAGAGGAGGGCTTGTCAATGTGACAGCCATCAGAGAGGAGGGATACTCACTGAGCATCCACCACAGAGGAAGTCTTGTCATTGTAGCACAAATTGGAGAAAAAGTCTAGTCATGGGTGCAACTATTAAGAGGAAGTCCAGTCTCTGGGGCACCTATCACAGTGGAGGTCCAGTCACAGAGAAGGCAAAGTCACATGGTCACTGATCATAGAAGAAGCACATTCACTGAGGCACCCATCAGAATGCAAGTCACATGGGTGTCCAAGTTGGAGGATTGTCAGTCACTGGTCACTTATCTCAGAGGTGAACTAGTCACTGGTCACTGGGGCAAAAGTAATAGAAGAGGACTAGTCACTGCTATAAGCATCACAGAAGAGAGCCAGTCACTGGACACCCATCACACAGGAAGGTCAGTTAATAGTTCACCCATCTAGAGGAGAAAAAGTCATTAGAGTACACATCACACAGGATGGTCAGTCACTAAGGCACCCAGCACAAAAGAGGGAGAATCACTGGGGCAACTATGAAAGAGGAAGGCCAGTCACAAAGGCTTGTATTACAGAGCAGGGCTAGTCACTGTGACACCCAAGCAGAAGAAGACTTCTCAATGTGGCGTGTAGCAGAGAGGAGGGAAACTTACTTGAGCATCCGCCACAGAAGAGGGATCATCAATTTGGTACCCATTCATACAAAGATCCAGTCACTGTGGCACCCATTAAGAGGAGGGTCAGTCTCTGGAGCACCTATCACCATGGACAGACAGTCACAGAGAAGGCAAAATCACGTCGTCACTGACCACAGAGGAAGCACATACACTGAGGCACCCATCACAGAACATAATACACATGGGCAAACAATTTGGAGTATGGTCAATCACTCATCACCCATCACAGAGGTAAACGAATCACCTATCACATTGGAGGGCCTGTCACTGAGGCACCCATCATAGAAGAGCAGTCACTGTGCTACCCAATAGATGGAGGGACAGGCACTGAGACACTGATTACAGGGGAGGGCTAGTCAATGAGTTGCCCATCAGAAGCATGTCACTGGTGCCCCCATCACAGAGGAGTGCCATTCACCAGAAAATGCATCATAAAGGACAGCTAGTCACTGAAGCAACCATGTTAGAAGAGGGCTAGTCACAAGCACACCCAATATGGAAGCCATTACTGGGGCACCAATCAAAAAAGAAAGGCAATCACTGGGCAACCAATAACAGAAGAGGTCCAGTGACTTGTCATCCATCAAAGAGGAGTGAAAGTCATGGACCACCCATTGTAGAGGAGAGAGAGTCACTGGTGTAGCCATCACAGAAGAAAGTCAGTCACTGGTGAACTCATCACAGAAGAGGGCTAGTCACTGGTGGAACCCATTTCACAAGAGTGACAGTCATTAGGACACATATTATAATATCGGATCATTCACTGGGGAAACTGTCACAGGAGGACTACTCCCTGTGTTACTTATCACAGAGGAAGTTCCCTGTGAATCTAAAACACAGCACAGAGGACAGTCAGTCAATGGGGACCCTTAATAGAAAAGAGCTAGTCATTGGGGCTTCCGTCAGAGAGAAAGGCCAGTCATGGGGCACACATTAGAGAGAAGTCATGGCCACAGGGGCATCTATCACACAGTAGAACAAGTCACTGAGGTACCCCTTACAGAGGAGACCAAGTCAATGGAACAGTCATCACAGAGAAAGCTAGTCTCCAAGGCAAACACTATCAAAAAGGACCAGTTACAAAAAACCCATCACAGAAGATTCTTTTTCCCCTCACACCAATCACAAAGGAGGTCCTGTTACTGGGGCACTCCTTTTGGAGAAGGATCAATGACTGTTACAACCATAACAAAGGAGGGCTAGAAACTGGAGCATCCATTATGTAGGAAGGCCAGTAACTGGGTCACCAATTATAGAAAAGGCCCATTCACTGTTGCTTCCTTAAAATAGCAGGGACAGTCATTGGTGCACCAATAACAGAGGAGACAATAACTGGGACCCTAAGGCATTAAACATAGAGAAAAACCAGTCACTGGGGCACAAATCAGATGAAGGCCAGTCACTGAGACATGCATCACAGCTGAGAACCAGTCACTGGAGCATTGATGATAGAAGAGGACTAGTTACTAGAGTAATCATTATGGAGGAGGTCCAGTCACTACAACACAAATCACAATGGAGGACCAGTCACTGGGAAACCCATCATGGAGAAGGGTCTGTAACTGAGGTACCCATTCCCAAGGAAGGTCAGTCACTGAAGGACCCATGATTAAAGAGAGATAGTCACAAGGGCACTGATTATTGGGGGGGGGCATTTACCAGGTCACTGATCACAGAGGAGCGACAGTCACTGGTGCAAAATCACAGAGGAGTGCCTGTCAGGAGACCACAATTATAAAGAAGTGCCTGTCACTGGAGTACCCAACCCAGAGTCCCTGAGACACTGATCACAGAGGAGAGACAATCGCTGAGGCACCCATCTTAGAAGAAGGTTAGGCACTGAGGCACCCATTACAGAGGATGGCTAATCACTGGGACACCATCATAGAGCAGAAACATTCACTCGGGCTCCATCACAGGAGGTAAAGTCCTGAAGTACCCAATATTGAGGAGGCTCAGTCATTGAGGAACCCATTTCAGAGGAGGACCAGTCACTTGGGTCCATTAGGAGGATGGTGAGTCACTGGAGTACCATTCACAGATAAAGTTTAATAACAGAGGCACCAATCTCAAAGAAGGTTCCATCACTGAGGCATCAATTCCAGAGGAAAGCAACTCACAGAGGTACAAAAACCACTGGAGGTCCTGCCACTGGGGCAAAAATTAGAAGGAGAGCCAGTGACTGGAGCACCATTCACAGAGGAGGGCCAGGTAATGAGACACCCATTCAGAGAATGGCCTGTCATAGGGGCATCCCTCACAGATGAGGGCCAGTCCCTGGGACATGCATCAAAGAGAGGAACCCGTCATTGGTGTACTCATGATAGAAGAGATCTAGTCACTATTTTGTTCATTAAGTAGGAGAGACAGTTATTGGGGCAGTGTCCACAAAGGAGGACCAGTCATTGGCCTCTGACAGAGGTGGGTCAGTCATTGTGGCACCCATCAAAGAGGAGTTAGAATCATGTGGAAACCATTATAGGGGAGGGTCATTCACTGGGGCACCCATCATAGAAAAAGCCTAGTTACTGTATCGCCCAACACAGAGAAGAGCTAGCCACTGAAACCAACATCACAGAGGAAAGCCAGACACTGGGGCACAAATCACAAAAGAGGGTTAACTACTGATACACTTATCACAGAGGAGTAATAGTCACTTGGGCAACATCACAGCAAAAAATCTGTCACTGAGGCACTGATCACAGAGGATGGCCAGTCACTCAGACATCCATTCAAGAGGAGGGCCAGTCATTGAGACACTCACCCATGACTAGTTGTAGTCACTGGTAACCCATTAGAAGAAGGGACAATCACTGGGGCACCAATCACAGGGGCGAGTGACTCACTGAGGCATCAATGTTAGAGGGGGACAAGTTACTGAGGCACCAATTCCAGAAGAGTGGCAGTCAATGCTGCACCCATTAGGAAGATGACAAGTCATTGAGGCAGTGATCACAGAGGAGAAGAATTTGTCAAGCAACCATTGCAAAAGAAGGCTAAGCACTTGTACACCTGTAACAGATGAAGGCTAGTCACTGGGGCTTCCATCAAAGAAAATTACCAGTTACTGGACACCATCACAGAGGAGAGAAAGGCAGAAATGCACCCATCCAAGAGTAGGGCCCAGCACTGGGGAATCCATTAGTCAGAGGGGCCAGTTACTGGGGAACGGCTCACAGAAGAAGCCCAGTCCGTAGGACACCCATCCAAGAGATGGAAAGTTGCTGAGTCGCCCATCCAAGTGGAAAGCTAGTCATTGGGACATGGATTAGAAGAAGGGCAAGTCACTGTGGCAGGAATCATGAGGGCCAGTCATTGAGGCACCCATCACACAGGAGGGCTAGTCACTGAGGCATCCATCATAGATAAGGGCTATTAAAGGTGATACGCATTATACAGGACAATCAGCCATTGAAGCTTCCATGATAGAAGAGGATTTGTAACTAAGTCACCCCCTCTAAAGGACAGTCATTTACTGGAGCACTGATCTAAAGAAGGGTCATTCACTGAACCACTGACTGCAAAGAAAGGCCAGTCACTGGGACACCGATTACAGAAGAGGGTGAATCACTGGGGAACCAAACAAAGAGGAAAACCAGTCCCTGGGGGCACCCATCCAAGAAGAGTGTCAGTCACTAGGGCACATATTTTAGATTAGGGCTAGTCACTAGGGCTCTGAACACAGAAAAGGGATGCTCATTAGAGCACTCATCAGAAATGACAGTCAGTCATTGGGACAACTATCACAGTGGAGAGATATTAATTGGGGAATTCATTACAAAGGAGAACCAGTCATTGGGGCACACATAACAGATGAATACCAGTCATTAAGAGCCACTTCTCAGAAGAGTGCCAGTTACTGTGGCAACCATTAGAGAGGAGGGCCAGACACTGGGCCCCACATAAGGAGAGCACAGTTGCTGGGTCTCAGCTCATAGAGGAGGGCCTATAACTGGTAAGCCATCATTGAGGAGGCAAAATCAATGTGCTAGTCTTCACAGAGGAGAGCTACTCATTAGGGCGTCTGTAACAGTGGAGGAACAGTCACTGAGGCACCTATTACACAGGAGAGTCAGTCACTGAGGCAATTAGCACAGAGTTGGTCCAGTCACTGGGGCACCCTTCACAGAGGTGTCCTAATAACTTGATCATCCATCACAAAGGATGGGCAGTCACTGAGGCACAGATCAGGGAGGAAGGTTAGTAACTGAGGTGCCAATTCCAGGAAAGGTCCAAACACTGAGTCACCCATTTGAAGGACTAATAACTGGACAATGGACACAAAGGAAGGCCAGGTACAAAGTCACCCACCACAAAGGAGGCATAACTGGAGCATCCATCAAACAGTAGAGTTAGACATTGTGATACCCATCAGAGAGAAAGTCCAGTCATTGGGGTACCACTAACAGGGGTCTTGTAGTCACTGAGACATCCATCACAGTGGATGACCTGTCTCTGGAGCACCTATCACAAAGAAGGTTACACACAGAAGCACCCATCACAGAGGTAAGCCAGTAACTGGGGCGCCCATTATAAAGGTGGATAAATCACTATGGAACCCATCACAGAAGAGGGTCTTTAACTACAGCAACCATTTTGAGGGCCAGTAATTAAGCTATGTTTTATTTTTTCATTTGTGACTGATAGGTGGCAAATGGAATCACTCATTCAGAGTTTTCAGTATAACCAACTGAGTATAATAGCAAATTCTTTTTAAACATTCATTTATATATTTGTCTATTAATATTTGGAAGCACAACAGTTCTCCAAGGAAAGAATATTTCCAATGCACCTCTGAAGGAGGATGAAAGAATACCTAAGATGTTTCCAGAGACATTAAAGAAAAAATACAAGTCTGCATGTTGAAAGCCTCCTTGTGAAATAGAAAGAAGAAGGTGGTGTGTTCATTTTGTCCCTTAAGGGAACAAAGAATGGTGGGACTCCAAAAAAAGTTAAAAACCTACTCTGAATTTCCCTTGTCAGAAAAGTGCTTCACTGAGCAATAAAGATCAGTAGACTTAAGGAGAAACACCTGCACATGGCCTACTTCTATGCTAAAAGGCTGTTTCCTCATTACCTCGGGAAGCTGAATCTAAGACACAGATGAAAAACTCAGCAGAAATGATAATAGGTTAAAGGATCCATGAAGAATGAAAGCTCCTGCCTTTTACTGTAAGAGCAGCTTAAAGCTCTATATTATTTCATCCTGGAATTAATTTAAGCAACTTTGTAGCTTTAAGATTTCACATGGCATTGTTTCAGGCAATACAATATGTAAAAGCCCAAACAAAGTTGATAGATCTATTTTGCAAAAGGACAAAGATATCATTGTTCTCCCTCTCTCATGAAAGCTATGAGAAAAGACAATTGTCTCTTAGGAACATATGGTTTGTGTATTAGGGGTTGGCATATTATGATTATTTTATGGGGCTCCAAAAAGGAAATACTATTAGCAACAAGCTAGTTAAAAATGTAATTTCTCACATCCTGTTCCAGCAAAGGAGGGCTAGTCTCTGGGGTGTCCAATTAGGAGGAACTCTTGTCATTGGGATAGGAATTACAGTGGAGGCCCAGTCATTGGAGCAGTATTGAAGAGGTGGCCCAGTCACAGAGACAAACATCACAGGGAAGGACCAGTCACTGGGGCACCCATTATGAAGGAGATCAAAAACCAAAGCACACATCATAGAGGAGGACTAGTCACTGGGACATCCATCACAGAAGTGTACCATTTACTAGGACATCCAACATAGAAGGGGGATTTTAATGGGATAAGCAATGCAGAGGATGGTCTGTCATTGGGGAATTACTCACAGAGGAGGCCCAGTCTCTGGTGCTCCAATAAAGGAGGAGGCCCATTAACTGGACATCCACAAAAGAGGGTCCATCACTGAGGAATCCACTATGGAGGAGGCCCAGAAACTGAAGCATTCGTCAAGATGATGTCATGTCATTGGGACACCTATTTTGGAGGTGGCCCACTTACTAGGACGTTTATCACAAAAGAGGGCTAGTCAATGCTGCACCCATCACAGAGGATGGTCAGTCACTGTGCACCAATCACAGAGGAGACACAGTCACTTAGACTCCCAATATGGAGGAAAGCCATACACTGTGTAACTCAAGAGAGGGAGGTTAGTCACTGGAGCAACCATCATATATGAATTTTAGTCACTTGGGCACTAATCAAAGCAGTGACTTTTTCACTGGGGCACACAAGATGGAGGATGCCCAGTTACTGCGACAACCATCAAAAAGGTGGGAAAGTTACTGTGGCATCCATTATGGAGAAACTGCAGTAAGAGAGAAAACAATCACAGAGGAGGGCTAGTCACTGGTGCAACCATAATGGAGAGGTGCCAGACACAGATGCACCAATATGGAGGAGGCCCAGTCACTGTGGCACAGATCACAGAGGAAGCCATTGAATGGCTTAACCCATTACAGAAGATGGCAAGTCATTGGACCACCTATCACTGAGGAAGCACTGCCACTTAGACACCCATCACAGAGGTAGGACAGTCACTGAGGCACCCAACACAGTGAAATTCCAATAACTGAAGTATCCATTAAAAAAAAGGCCTAGTTACTGGAGCATCCTTTGCAATAAAAGCCTTGACAATGGGGCATCCATAACTGAAGTTGTATATCCACTGAGATACCCATCACAGAGAAGAACCAGCCTCTCACAGAAGAGGGCTACACATTAATGTGTCAATCACAAGGGAGATACAATAACTGGGGTACTCATTGAGAAGGAGGGTCAATCACTGTGTCAACCATCACAGAGGAAGGCCAGTTACTATGATATACATCATAGAAGAAGGCAACTCAAAGGGTTACACATTTTGGAGAAGGACCAGTCACTGGGGCACCCATCACAAAAGGAGGGCTAGACATTGAAGCAACAATTACAGAGAAAATCTAGTAACCGGGGTACCAATATAAATGAAGGTCAATCACTGGGTCACTCATCACAGAGAAATATGAGTTACTAGGGTTCTCATAACAGATGAAGGTGAGTCAATGGGGAGACCATTTTGGAGGATGACTAGTCACTGGGACAATGATCATAGATGAGAACTCATTACAGAGGTTCCCATTATGGAGGATAAAAATTCACTAAGACTCCATCGCAGAAATGTGCCAGTCACTGGGGTTCCCATTATGAAGGAAGTCTAGTGACTGTGGCAACTATCACAGAAGACTAAACAATGGTTCACGCATCAAAGAAGAGAGCCAATTAATGTGAAACTCATCACAGAAGAGAATGGATACCCATCATGAAAAAAGCCAGTCACTGGGGCTCACAGCACAGAGGAGACCATTTACTGGTATGCCCAAAACAGTGGAGGGATTGTCAAAGGATAATCCAACACAGAGGAGAACAGTTACTGGGACAGGGTGATCACAGAGGTCTAATCGATGGGAAACACATCAAACAGGAGGGTGAGCCACTGTGGCAATCATTATAAATGAGCAGAGGAGGTCCAGTCACTTGGGAATCCATAAGAGAGGAGCTCCAGTCAATGGAGCATCCATTATGGAGGAGGCCCAGTAACTAGGGCACCCATCAAGAGGAGAGTCAGTCAATGAGAAATATATCACTGAGATGAGCCAGACAATAAGGTCCCATCACAGAGGAGGGTTAGTAACTAGGGCATCCATTAAGAATGAAGTCCAGTCATTGGGGCACCGATCACAGAGGTGGACAAGTAATTGGAGCACCCATCACAGAGGATTGTCAGTCACAGGGTACATGTTATATTGGAGGGACACCAATCACAGAAGAATGCTATTCACTGGATACACAGTAGAGGGAAAAACAAGTCACTTGGACAACTATGACAGAGGAGAGGCATTCACTGAGGAACCCAACAGTAAGAAAAGCCAATTCTTCGGTGCACTTCACAGTCAAGAGTCACTGATGGAAGTATCCAGTACTGAGGCACCCAAGGAGTGCTCAGTCACTTGGACACTGATCCCTGAGGAGAGCAAATAGCTGGGGCAATCATTAAAGAAGAGACACAGTCATTGTGGTAAACATCTGTGAGGAGGGCTAGTCACTGGGAAACTATCACAGAGGAGGTACCGTAACTTAGGCACCCATCACAATGGAGGGCCAGTGAATGGGAAAACCATTAGGAGACACATTCACTAGATAACCCATCAAAGAGGATGGCTAGTCATAGAGGCAACTTTCACAGAGGAGGATCAGTCACTGGAGGCTCACATCACAGAGCAGAGTCAGTAAAAGTGGCACTCCTCACAAAGGAGTGTCAGTCAGCAGACACATACTATAGAGGAGAGACTGCAAATGGGGGCACCCATCACAGAAGAAAGCTATTCACTAGGAGAAAGATCAAAGATGAAATCCAGTCCCTGGGTCAACCATGACAAAGGAGAACCAGTCTCTGAGACAACCCATGACAGAGGAGAGCCAGTCACTGGGGAACTTTTCACTAAAGATAATCAGGCACTAAGGTACACATCATAGACGATGGCCAGTCAATGAGATACCCATCATACAAGAGGGCCAGTCATTGGGGCAGCCATTCAATGGGCTCAGTCACTTAGGCTCTTTCCTTAGAGGAGTGCTAGTAACTGAGGGAGCCATCACAAAAGAGTCAAAGTCAGTGTGGTACCCATCACAGAGGAGGGATAATCACGGAACCACAAATCACAGAGATGGAACTGTCACATAGGCACTCATTATAGAGAAGTTTCAGTGACTGGGGATGCCATTAAGATGCAATACATTCACTGGATTACCCATGACAGAGGAGGGCTAGTCACTGGACATCCATCACAGAGGAGAGCTGGTTACTGGGCAACCATCACAAAGGAGTGTCAGTCAGTGGGCACATATAGAGGAGGGAAAAAATGAGGACACCAATCACAGAAGAAAGCTACTTACTGGGGACACATCAGAGAGTTGGGGCAGTCACCGGAAAAGAAAAGCCAGGTACTGAGAGACACATCACAATGAGGGCCAGTCACTGGCACAGTAATTAGGAGGGCTTAGTCACTTGTGTACTGATTCCAAAGAAGGGCCAGTAACAATGGCAGCCATCACAGAAGAGAAGATGTCAGGAGGGTGCTCTAAACAGAGAAGGGCTATTTGCTGGAGTACTTTTCACAGAAAATGTACTATCACTTAGGCACCCATCACAGAGGAGTACCAGTCACTGGGGCATCCAATACGAGGAGAAACAGTCACTGGATCATCCTTCAAAGAGGGCTAGTCACTGAGACAACTTTCAGAGAGGAGGGCTAAAAACTGAGGTACACATCCCAGAGAAAATCCAGACAATGGAACATTTGTTTGAAGGAGAGTCAACCATGGAGGCACTGATCACAGAAGAGGGCAGTCAGTGTGGAACCCATTAAAAAGAAGTCCATGTAACTGGGGCACCCAACACTGAGGAGGACTAGTCACTAGGACTTCCATCAAATAAGAAGCTGTGGCTTATGAGTCACTTGGGCATAAATAAGCAAGGTCTAATAGACACTGAGGCATCCATCAAAGGGGAGGACAAGTCTGTGGGCCATGCATCAGAAAGGGACAAGACACGGAGGCACAGGAGAAGCCAGTAAACGGGGCACCCATAATGGAGGAGGGCAAATCACTGGATCACCCATCAGAGGAGGGTGAGTTACTGGGGCACCCATCACAGATAAAAGCAAGTCACTGGGGCACAAATTTTGAAGAAGGGTGAGTCACTGGGACACCTGTCACAGAGGTGGGTTAGTCATAGGTGCTTCCATTATGGAGAAGGGTCTGTCACTGGGACAACTATCACAGAAAAAGGTAATACTGGTGCACCATCACATAATAAAGCCAGTCTATCTGATATCCAAAACTGCAGAGTACCTTTCAGTGGGTATCAACAACAGATGAGAGTCTGCCACTGTGGCAACAATTATGAAAGAGGTCCAGGCATTGGGACATCCTTCTCAGAGTAGGACTTGCCGGTGGAGCAACCATTTTGGTGGAGGGGAGGTTGGGGTAACAATCATAGAATAGATCCAGTCAGAGGATAACAAGTAATGAAGTTGAACCAATAACTGAAAACTCATTATGAAGGAGACACAGTCACTGGGGCACTAATTACAAAGGAGTGCCTGCCACTGGTGTACCCATAACAGTCCCATCACAGAGGAAAGCGAGTCACTGGGGCACCTATCATGGAGTTGGCCTATCACTGGGACAACCATTACAGAGGGACAGTCACAGGTCACCCAGCACAGAAGTGTGCCAGTACTGAGGAATTCATTACATAAGATCGCCACTCAAAGGGTCACCTATTATGAAGAAGGCCCTGTCACTGGGGCAACAATCACAAAGAAGAGTCATTCACAGTGATACCCATCATAGAGAACAGCCAGTAATTGGACCACCAATTACAGATAAGGGCTACTCAGTAGGGAAAACATAATGGATGTGGGTGAGTCACTGGGACACTTATCACAGAGTGTGCACTGTCATTGAGACATCTATACAGGGAAAAGCCAGTCAAAGAGGTGCCCATTAGAGAGGTGAGTTAGTAACTGTGACACCCATTAGGAGAAGGCCCAGACCCTGGACACCCATCACAGATAAGAGCTAATCACCTAGGCAGAATTAATAGAGGTAGAGCAGTCACTGAGATACAGAGGAGAAGGCCCTTTTAATGAGATATTAATCTGAAGGAGGACCAATCACTGTGGCATTGATTACAATGGAGGGATAGTCAGTGTGGCAGCATATAAAACTTGGTCACTGCAGCACCCATGAAGGAGGAGGTCTAGTCACTGGGGCACCAATTATAAAGGAAACCTAGGCCCCAGGGCATCCATCAAAGTTATGGACCAGTTGATGTGGGACCCATCAAAGAGCAGGCCAGCCACTAGGGTATCAATCACAGCTGAGGGTGAGTCACTGTGTCATCAATTGCAGACAAGAACCAGTCACTGGAGAACTGATTAGAGTGGACAGTGAGTCCATGAGTTCTCAAACACAGTGGAAGGTCAGTCACTGAGGCATTCACCATGAAAGAGTGCCAGACAATGAAACAGTCATCACAGAAGAGGGCCAGTCACTGGAGTTTTCATCACAGAGGAGGGCTAGCCATTGGGGTCCCAACACAGAGCAGGGGAAGTCACTGAGCTAAGTACCTATCAAAGAGGAGAGCCAAGCCAGGCTTGGTGGCTCAGCCTGTAATGCTGCACTTTGGGAGGCTGATGTGAGTGGATTGTCTGATCCCATGGGTTCGAGACACACCTGGGTAACATGGCAAGACCTCATCTCTACAATAAAAAAATTTAAAAATTACCCGGGTGTGGTAGCACATGCCTGTAGTTCCAGTTACTTGGAAGGCTGAGGCAGAAGGACCCATGGAGCACAGCAGGTCAAGGATGCGGTGGCTGGGAGAGGCCACTCTATTCAAATCTGGGTGACAGAGTGAGACTCCAACTCAAAAAAAAAAAAAAAAGAGGAGGACCAGTCATGGAGACAGCCATCACAGAAGAACCAGTCATTGGGGTACCTATCATAGAAAAGGTACCATACACTGGGTATCATATACAGAGTAGGAGAAGTCACTGGAGCACCAAAAATTGACAAAGGGCAATCATCTGAGCACACTTCATATAGGCAGGCCAGTCACGAGGGAACAAACCATAGAGGATAGCTATTCACTGGGCCACCCATTATAGAGGAGGCACATTTACTGAAGCATCAATTACAGTCATTGTGAAGCCCACCACAGAAGATATTCAGTCACTGGGCACTCTACCAGAGAGGAGGGCTATTAACCATGGCACCCAATTTAGAAAAGGATCAGTCACTTGACACTGATCACAGAGGAGGTCCATTTAGTGGTGAACCTATTAAAGAGGAGACCAAATCACTGGAATAACCTTCACAGAGGAGGGTCAGTCAGGTATCAACCATTATTGAGGAGGCCCAGAAACTGTGTCACTCATCAGAAAGGAGGGCTAGTCACTGGGGCACAAAATTGGAGGAAGCTCAGTTACTAGGACATGCATCCCAGAAGGAGTCTAGCCACTGAAGCAACCATCACAGAGTATGGCAACTCACTGGAACAACAATCTCAGAGGAAGCCTAGTTACTGTGTCACCCCAAACAGAGGAGGCACAGTCACTGAGACACCCATCAAAGGATGGCTAGTTACTTAGGCACCCATTTTATATGAAGGCCAGTCTGGGTACCAACACAGAAGGCACATTTACTGTGGAACACACAGAGGCTGCCCAGTCAGAATGACACTCATCAAAAGATGGACTTGTCACTAAAGCACCAATTATGGGGCAGGTTGAGTAAGGGGGCTCCCATCAAAGAGGAGGGCTAGAAACTGGGGAAAATGTCATGAAAGATGGCCAGTCATTGGGCCACCAGGCACCAAGGAGGCCCAGTCCAAAATGAAGAAGGGACAGTCACTGAGGTATTCAGTAAGGAAGAAGCCTATTTAGTGAGGCATCCATAACAGAGGAGGGCTAGTCACTAGGGCACACATCAAGGAGGACAGTCTGTAATTGGGGCACCCATCACAAAAGAGGAACAGTCACTGTGACACCCATAATGGAGGAAGGTCACCACAGAGATGGGACAGTCACAGGTGTAGCCCTCAGAGAGAAAAGTTAGTCACTGAGACACCCACAAAGAGGAGGACATATCACTGTTGCACTGAAAACAGAGGTGAGCCAGTAACTGTGGCAACTATTATGGAATATGGTTAGTCACTGTGGCAACTATGAAAGACAGGGGCCATTAACTGGGGCACACATCAGTGAAGAAAACCAGCATTGTACACCCATTACAAAAAAGGAATTATCACTGGAGGACCCAATATGAAGGTGGCCCTGTTAGTGGGACACCCATCACAAAGGATGGTTAGTCATTAGGTCACCCATTATACAGGATGGTCAGTAACAGAGGCACAAATCACCAAGAAAGCACAATCACTAGGGCCCACATAATGGAGGAGGGCTAGACAATGAGACAATCATTGTTTAGGAGATCCTGTCAATGGGGCTCAACCACAGAGGAAAATTATTTAATGGAGCATTGATCACAGAGGAGGATCCGTCACTGTGGCATTGTTCACAGAGGGTTAACAGTCAAGGGGGCACACAGCACGAGGAAGGTGTAGCTACTGAGAACCCATCAGAGAAGAAGGCCATTCACTGGGACAGATATCACAGAAGAGTGCCAGTCATTGGTGCACCCATTATAGAAGAGGGCCAGTTGCTGAGACACACATCAATGAGGAGGACTAATCACTACAGCACCCATTATAGATAAGGCCAAGTAAGTGGGTTACCCAACAAAGAGAAGTGTTAGTGGGTCTCGGAGTCCAGCTCTGAGTGAGAGTTAGGGCTTGAGACAGGAGAATCAGGAATGGCGAAGAAGAATGATGGATGCTACCTTCTGGGTAGAGTTCAGGACTCTCCCAACTTTATTCATCTTTTACTCAAATATATATATACGGTTTTCATTCAAACCCCAAAACCATAATTACATATCCCACGTTATTTTCTATGTTACTTATTAACAACTTCTGATCTTTATTGGCTATTATCTTGTTCTTCCTGTAAGTCCCTTGCAGGCTTTGTTTGCAAGTTAGGTCTTTCATCAATGAATAGAAACCAATTAGTTGTCGTCAGTTGTTTTTCTTCATTTCACACTTTCCACAACCATTATGTTTACACCCTTTTATTTATTCTAACCCTTTTTACCTGTTTATCCTAATTATCCTAACTTTTATATTAAATTTTTCTCATACTACTGTTTATAACATTTAGCAGCATCATATTAGCTTATGAAAAGCAAACTATTATCACCCTTTTTTCAAACTTAATCCTATATACTATATTATTCTAGTTGTAATTATGAATAATCATAAAAATTATAATGCATTTTTATGTACTTTAATCACCCTTATATTACTTTCTACATAATCATTATATTTGATTTTTATGCTTATTCTTTTACATTTTTATTAATCATATGTCTGTAACCTGCCTGCCCAACCCACATACCTCATTGATTTTCCTCATAAATCTTTACAGTTAATCATTTATATAAAAATAATTTATATTTCTATATCTATTTCTATTTAAACAAAGGGAAAAAGGGGCTTAAAAAGCATTCACACAGACCTTTGAAAGATAAGCTTTCTTTTCCTGCAACTCCACCAGTGGTAAACATTAACCTTTTACAAAACAAGTTGCCATGTATTCAATTTTCTTTAGGGAGAGGCTGGGGTGCATTGTTTCAAGAAGTTTGGAGACACATTATACTAGGAGACACATTATACTGGTACTTCAAGCTTTAAACCTCATAATGAAAGCAATTGGTGCCCATGAGACACAGAGCAGTCGAGAGGAATTTTCCTTTAGGCTATTGTGCAGGGCTGTGCCACTCATACAGATCCCAATTTTGAGGTCTTGCCACTCAAACGGGGCCTTTATCCAATTCCTATACTGTCTGTTCATCTCATTGTCTCCATTGCTTTTTATCAGAACATTCCTTTATTTATATAGCAATTTTATTTTTCTTATCAGAATAGATGTCCATCCATGGGGTCTATGGGGCCTTGCCTTTACCATAGTTGCTTGCTTTTGCCAGAGCTGTGCCCTCGGCCAGCAATTCCCACTTCAGGTCCATCAAGTGGA